>JAUTDX010000495.1:0-125996 GCA_030844895.1 Ambrosia x helenae | reverse complement strand
AATGTTAGAAAACTTTACATTGTGATCGCATCAACGCCTCTTGTACATGAAGCTCGCGTGTTTCCGAATCTCTGTACTTGCTGCAATAAACTAAACAGAAAAAAACGAAATCATAGAAGTGAACCGGGCTTGTGTTTGACACAATTCCCTTAAACAGATTCTTCGTCTGTTCCCAGGGTACACCGGTTCGAAACAGTGGTGGTGCACTGCCGGACTATCCCACTTGCCTGAAAAATAATCGAACTTGGTTGCTACTGCTATGTATTCGAGTTGTGTTTCTAGTGTATGTGTGTTTCAAGAGTTTCTTCATGTATATTTCTCATGTCCCAAAATGAGGTACAAAGACTCATATGTATACATGAACTATGGCTAGTGAAAAGTCTCACATAATTAGAGACTTAATTTTATTTATTAGCCATAAAACTCTATTCAAGCCTCATAAAGTATCTTTATTTGTCTTGAATTAACCACATGAAGAATATAGTTAATAATTATAATTTCACTAAATTATAATTAAATCTACATTCACCTTATTTCCAACAATCCCCCACATGAATGGAGATTTATTAAAACACCATACTCAAAACAACCTCATTCCGATTAAATTTCAACAGTTGAGTTTTGCATACGATAGGTAGGTGTGACCCTTTGAACCTTCGCTTATGAAACGCACTTAGCCCACTAGCTCTGAGTAGAACGCGATGTCTTTGAACTCGTCTGCCGTTTGTGTGGACGACAATACGCTTCACACAAGACTCTCCCTGACAACGTCAAGTCCTCATAGTTGTGTCCGTTATGGTCATGGACACGTGCCTGGTTCTGCGAGAGCTCTAAGTATTGTGCCCCAACAATACCCTTCGAAGCGACCCCACTTCTCTCTCACATAGGTGATCTACTGGGACTGGTTACCTCAGTCAAATCATTAAAAGCCATAAGCTTAACCTCAACCTTGTCACTCTTAGGAATGGACTAGGAAGCTTATCAAATCTTATAGTAAACTCTCCTTTTAAAACGTGGGGTTTTCACCAACTCTCCCCCACAGTGACCTTCGCCAGTTCATACAATTAGGTTGTCCTATTGAACTCAGATCTTGGGATCTCCAGTCAGCTGAGTTAGGTTTCCTTCGCATAAACTTAGCCTTTCATGGGCTTTAGTCCCATTCCCATTGACGACTTCTGAACTAACTCTCTGCTTAAGCCTTTTGTTAGCGGATCCGCGATGTTATCCTTTGACTTCACATTGTCAACAGTGATAACTCTTATAGAGATTAGTTGTCGTACCGTATTATGCCTACGTCTTATATACCTGTTCTTACTGATACACATTGTGATATGAGCTCTGCCAATTACCGATTGACTATCACAGCGTATGCATTAGGCCAATGCCGGCTTCGGCCACCTAGGTATATCCTTAACAAATTGACGTAGCCATTTTGCCTATTCATCCTCTAAAGCGATGAATTTTGATTCCATCATGGATCTAGCAATAACAATTTGCTTAGATGATTTCCATGTTATCGCAACACCTCCAAGTGTGAACAAATACCCACTCGTTGCCTTGGAATCATTCGTGTAAGATATCCAATTCGCATCATAATAACCTTCAACAACTGCTGGATATCTTTTATATTGCAGCCCGTAGTTTCGTATGTATCCTAATTACCAAAGCACCTGTGTCACGTAATTCCAATGAATTGAACTTAGGTTGCTCGTGTATCTACTTAGCTTGCTTGCTAAGTCTGGTCTGATACAACTCATCAGATACATCAGGCTGCCAATAATTCTTGAGTACTCTAATTGGTTAACAGGCTCACCTCGATTCTTAGCTAGACATTGACTCGTGTCAATGAAATTTCTAGCCACAATAGAGTCATTTCCATTGAACTTCTCAAGAATTTTGTCCACATAATAGGACTGACTTATAACAAGTCTGTTCTAGGTTCGTGTGATTTGTACTTCCCAAAATCACATCCGTTTATATCAAACCTTCTATTTTCAAATACAAGTCACCTCCACACTTATGTGTTTATTGGATAACTACCAAATGGTGATGAAAGTTTCTTCCTTTCATATGTAGTTTGAAAACTTCTCAAGTGCCATTTTTACATCCTTACGGATTGTTTCTTAAATGGCTCTTCCCCCCACATTGCTTGCACTTTGATTGAGTTTGAGTAATATCACTCATGATGACATTAGACACCCGTGATAAGATAGCGACTATCTATATCTTTGTGTTTATTGAGGTCATCCATTATATTACTCAACCCATATTTCTCACACGAACCGTTTTCTGAGCTATATAAGTTTTCCTCATATTCAGCTAAATAGTATCATAACCAATGAACTATTTATTCGGTCCTTTCGAGTCATCCTTTTTAATGAATTATATATTTGCTTTTACAAAATTCATTCTTATGTCGTCACATATGTTTGAATGTTCAAAGTTAATTTATTCTCCGTGGAGCATCTAAATTAACAAGTATTAGTCTAGCATGCTTTAGACTACGAATACTTAGCATGTGAACAGAAGATGCCTCATTCTGATTCTTCACAGCCTTAAGAGATAACTCACTATCTCTTCCTAACATTCACGTCTTAGTTTAGACACAAAATGAGATTTTGTTTACCATTCCAAAACCTTGGTTTAAAGAATGCTTCAAAATCATAATTAATTCCATCCATTAGGATCAAGACTCGTTTGCCTTTAATCTCCAAGGCTTCACCATTGACTCTTTAGGACTTAAACATAAGTCTTAATATAAGTCACTTTGATGAACATATTCATCATCAACAAGTCAATTAGATTGACACTCGACGACATGACATTCACATATGCCTAAGTGATATGTATATATTTTGTTGATACTATTTATTGGGTGACTCTCCCAAAATATATCACGAATCCTCCATATAGTTCAACCAACATTGATGGTTTGTAGAGACTCTACACGTCCATCAATATTCTAAGTCTTTTATAATAAATCTCACAATATTTCTCAAAGACTTATGAATAATAACATATATTCCTGTCATATGTTATAGTCATCAAAACTACATTTGTGCATTTCTACGTAAATGCTTTCAACATTAGATGACATATCTCGTTTTCGTGCATTTAACTTCAATACACTTGCCACGTTGATCATGATTATCTCAATGGGGATGGATGAAGAGTTTTTTTTCTTCTTAGTCACTTAATTAGAGACTTAAGACTCTAATTAAGACTCTAATAAAACCTCATCAAATGGCATTAAGAACTCTACTCAAGAGTTTCACCATGTGAAATAAAACCTCATCAAATGGCATTAAAAACTCTACTCAAGAGTTTCAATTATACACTTAATTTAGTCTTAAAACTATAATCAAGTGTCATAAATAAATTAACTCTACTAAAGAGTTTTTCTTCAATTCACCACATGAAGAGTTTTACCAATTAATAATTATAATTTACCAAATTATAATTTCAATATAATCCAAAATATATATAACATATTACATATATCTTTAACCGGATTCATATAAGGATATATAAACATCAAATCTCAAAGTGTTAATCTCTTTAACACTTTATCGTTCGACGAAATAATAACAATTATATCGTCTCGTGGCATGTTTCGAGGTACTCCCTCAATACACTGTTCAAAACAACAACGTTGTTTATACTTAACTACTCACAAGTAGTCGAACAAGTAAATATGTCCAAAACAATATAAGTTGTTTTACACTAAATAGTCTCTCTAGACTATTATATGGTTCAAGTCATCATACTTCTCATACAAGTATCAAACCATATATAATTTGCAAAACACATGTTTTATTCAGACAAAACATTTCTGCTTTCACAAGTATTTTTCATAAACTATACATATTTATGTTTTGATTACACATCAAAACCATAAACTCTAATATAGTTTTATTATTTAAACCATTCCTAACTCACTTGTTAGAGTATATGGTTTTCATGACTAACCATTTCTAATTTGTTCATTAGAAACTATACGTGTACCATATAAACATATACGGTTTAAAAATTAACCATTTCTAACATACTTGTTAGAATGCAAATGATTACACGTTAGAAATAAACGATTACCAAAATCATTTTAAAGGTCATTGGTTTATATTCTCAACCGTTTCTAACCTGCCTGTTAGAAATACACGATTATGACAATCGTTTTAGACCTTGTTGGTTTATATAAAATAAACCGTTTCTAACACCCTCGTTAGAAAATTAAACCATTTACATAAATGGTATTAACTTTGGATTTTCCAAAATATACCCGTTTCAAACTCACTCGTTAGAAACCGTCAAATTTAACCAAACTGGTTTAATGTTGGAAAAGGTTGAAACACCCAATTCTCCATAAACCCATGAGTTGAAACACCCCATTAAAACCTTTAAGAATATTTGACCCATCTTAATGATATTCTTATTATTTTTATGTTTCAACTTTGGACTTTTAATTAGTATTCTTACTAAAACCTTCAATAAAACAAAATAAGTTTATAACTTTTTTATTTTCACAAAATTTTCCAAAATAAAATTTCCAACACGTTTGTCTATTTGTACAATAATCTTTTCTAACACACTTGTTAGAAATATAAACATCTTATTTTGTCTTTACAAAATCATCAATCTCTAACACGCCCGTTAGAGAAATCAATATATAAGTTTACAAATTAAACTTACTATTTTCTAAATAATAATTTCTAATACGCTTTATTAGAAATGTTTCATGACACGTTATTCTTTCAACGTCGTCGATTCTAACACGCTTGTTAGAAATACATGTTTCAAACCTTATATTTTGAAACCCTTTATTTCCAATACTCTTATTAGAAATGTTTCATGACACGTTATTCTTTCAACGTCGTCGATTCTAACACGCTTGTTAGAAATACATGTTTCAAAACCTTATATTTTGAAACTCTTTATTTTCCAATACTCTTATTAGAAAATGTATACATTTCAAATACTTTGAAATTATCTTTCTAATACGCTTACTAGAAAGAAAACATGATCAACCAAGTTTACATGGGTTTTCAACTAATATGTCTTTTCTAATACTATCATTAGAAATTCAAAAAATATGTTTAAACACATATTAGAAATGTTTCATAGTCCGGTTTATCTAAATATAACTTCAAAACCCATGAATCCGAAAATTAAATCAAAAATTCGTTTTGTAGAAACAATCTTTCGGATTAAAGATTGCATTCTCATCATGAATGTAATCCAATTCGATGTACCAAAGAAAACATGTACAAACTTTCGCGAACCCAAATTCCTTAGGAAGAACATGAAAGTTTGTTTACTAATCTGTTTAAGTTTGTTAGAAAACTTACATTGTGATCGCATCAACGCCTCTTGTACATGAAGCTCGCTTGTTTCCGAATCTCTGTACTTGCTGCAATAAACTATAACAGAAAAACGAAATCATAGACGTGAACCGGGCTTGTGTTTGACACAATTCCCTTAAACAGATTCTTCGTCTGTTCCCAGGGTACACCGGTTCGAAACAATGGTGGTGCACTGCCAGACTATCCCACTTGCCTGAAAAATAATCGAACTTGGTTGCTACTGCTATGTATTCGGGTTGTGTTTCTAGTGTATGTGTGTTTCAAGAGTTTCTTCATGAGATGTCCATGTCCCAAAAAGAGGTACAAAGACTCATATGTATACATGAACTATGGCTAGTGAAAAGTCTCACATAATTAGAGACTTAAATTTTATTTATTAGCCATAAAACTCTATTCAAGCCTCATAAAGTATCTTTATTTGTCTTGAATTAACCACATGAAGAATATAGTTAATAATTATAATTTCACTAAATTATAATTAAATCTACATTCACCTTATTTCCAACAAACAAAACCATAAACGATACTCGAATCATTTATTTGGGATATTCCCGTTCCAAAGATCCTTCCCTATCTCTTTGTTCACTTCACGTTTTGATGGTGAGGTTTAAAGTTTTATCGTTATGTTTCTATTTTTTTTTATTTTAAATGAACATATAAAAAAACCCACGTATATATAAAAAATGGTCTATTTAATGGTGGGGATCATGTGGGAAGAGTGGGAGGTGTCCTATTCTACTACCTCGGCCCTTTTGCGCTTTTCTTCTCTTTTATGTATTTCACATTTCTGCCCTTAAAGATGTGTGAATTTTACTTTGTGCATATAACTTATACGGAGTAATAATCAAGATTGTTGCTAACATGGTAGCCGTATTTGCGGTACCAATTTTTGACGAAAATTCTTAACCGAAGTATATGTAATTTTAAACGACAAACCAAACTGATCAGATTGACTGGATTGGTTAGACTAGCCCAATTGGTTACTTTTTGGCGGTTTAAATCATATTTTATTCTTTAAGTCATTAGTTTGTAGTAATTTTCTTTAAAAATATGGATAATCTGTCACTATAAGGGAGGTCGGGGCACTCCTGGCAAAGTTGTCGAGCCCCATCTAATCCCACCTTGCCATGTCAAAATCAAACCCAACCCTACCTTGTCGAGCGATTAATCATTGCCAAGCGGTGAAGTTTTTGACCGTTGCCGAGAGAGTGACGACGGTGTTGCCAATCGGCAACGGTACCCGGGTGAAGCTACCCGAAGAATGCACCGTCCCCCTAATCTGTTTAGCCTACACGGTCGATAACGTACATCTAAACAATATATATTTGTTTGTTTTTGGTTGAGGAGCGCTTTATATTTTTAATAATTTGTATTTTTGATTTGATATTGTGATGACACTTTTATATTTGAAGTAAAAAAGTAGTATTATATCTTAAATTTCAACTTTATTTTGGATAACATATGCTACAAATATAACTTTTATCCACTAAAAAAGCCTCCACTTCGAAAGATTATCATGTGAAGTTTAGTATATATTGGGAAGGTATTATGTGGATCACTTTTTTTGTTAGGTACAGCGGGACATATGTCCCAACTCCCAAATCCCTTTCAAGATTTGTTAAACTATTAAGTTTGTTGGCGCATTAATATACTTTCATATATTATAAGTTTTCTAAATAAATATAGTTAAAAAGGTATATATATTTTATATTCGTAGGTTGATTTGTCACGGTATCTGAGTTTTGCTTTTGTTTTCTTGATTCCTTCTTTTTTATTGGCGTTTCTAGTGGAGGCGAACTGTCAGGAGTGGATGCATTGGCCTATAGGTGGTGGACTGGTGGTGATAAACAGTGTTGGTAGGTAGCATTTGCCTATTTAGAGTATGGCGGTGGTGGTTGTGGTGGTGTTCGTTGATGGTGGCAAAGTGAGTTTGTACGATACTAGGTTAGTTTTCTAACAACATGCAAAGCTATTTAGCCATGTTCTAAGTTGGCAAATTCTAAGATTGACACTTTTAACTTATTATATTAAGTTATCGCATCTCAAAGTCATTAAACAAACAAAAACTAGCCACACCATCCCATTTATTAATGAATGGATCTTGTTTGTCTGGTTCAAACGGATCATTGTCTAAGGTTGTTAAAATGAGTCTTTCTAATTAAATGTGTTAACATGATGTGGACCTGATTGGAAAATATGACACGACCGTTTCGTATAATGGAGGGGAGGTACAATTATTTCATAGACTCGGAAATCAAAAGACAAAAACGTTTCTAGTTGTCAGGTAAAGGTCATAACTCGACCCGTTCACTTATGGTTGATTACTAGATTAGACTACGGGGTGTGTTTCCCCTTCCCCATTCCCCCCCCCCTTCTTCACATCAGCGCCACGTCATCTTTCCCTTCCCCTCCCCCTTCTAGGGGAAATGGTTCCCCCTCCTTCCCCCTTTCCCTTTTCATTATTTAAATGAAAAAGAAAACACAAAAAAAAAAAAAATTGAACGGTTTACATAAACACACACAAACAAACAAACTCATTCATCTCTCTCTCTCTATAAAACCCATCATCATCTTCATCATCCTTCACCCTCACCAACAACCCGCCCCCCCCCCTGCACCAACCGCCGCCACCGTCCGCCGCCCCCTGCAACAACCACACCGTCGTCGTCGTCTGCACCGCCGTCGTCTACACCACCAGATCTGCTTCTCCCTCTCTTTAAACCCCTCTCTCTCTATCTTATGTTAACGTTCAAAAAAATATTGGGAAATGGGACGGGGAGAACGAGAGGAATTCCCGGAGTACACCGAAGCTGGAGCAGGGGGGGTGTTCCCCTTCGGGGAAAGCTCCACGTCAGCCATCCCGAGCTCCTTCCCGATCCATACCCCATAGTCTTAGTGTTATTCATTTATAGTATATAAAGATTGTTCGTTGTGACTAGATGTGAACAATGGCTCAATCCTCTCATATTGAGCAATGTAAGCGCCCAGTTGACAAAGTGATAAAACTGCTGCTCACTAGCCTGATAGTGTTGTGGCTAGAGGTGAGCAGCAGCTTTATCCAGTTTTTTTTTGTTTTTTTTTTAAACTTTGTTATTTTAAATTTATAATATTTAAATTTGTAACACAAATTAAATAATAAACATATATTTTTCATTAATAAAAAAAAATTTAAAAAGACATAAATTAATAACAAAAAATAAACTACTAAACTACTCGTCCTCGTCGTTGAAGTGTTCTTGTTCAAGTTCGTATTCCATCACGAGACGCTCCTGTTCTCGTTGAAGGATCGACCGACGAGGCATGGGTAGGTTGTTAAAGTCTTTCGCTAAAAAGTCAATGTTGCTCAATCTTAGCTTATCGACTTTAGCTTTCGCCGTCATCTCCATTGTTTTACTTATTTTGCTAATTTCCCCAGTGAACTCGTTGTCTTGTTCGTTAGCGCCTTGTTTTCCTTTCGTCTTGTCGCATCCAACGGGTTGACCTAGGGGAGACGGGGGAAGACCCTCATCAGAGTTTAGGTCAATCCTCACGTGAGCATCCGAGCTTGTGGAGGAGATATACCCACCCGATGAAGAGGTTTTGGCCCGTTTTGATGATGAGCCGCCTTCGCTCATGTCTTCAACAGAAATTAGCTCCACCCATTTGAAGCAATTACGTAGGATTTTCCACAAGTAGTCTTCATCCCACGTTTTGTTGGTCTTGTACTTGCGTAAGACCTCTTCTTTCCACTCATCGCAAGTAAACTGATAGACATCAAGATCGCTCGACCCGCTCACTCGCACTCGAGCAGTGTTCCTGTTATGTAGGTTAGTAAACAACCCCACATACTTTTTAATCTCGGCCCAGCGGCCGGAAATCATATCCGCCGAACACATTTGACTCCCTACTTGTTCATGGAATAGGTCTCAAATTCGTCTTCAAAAGACCTTAGCCCGTTGATAGTCGGCTACAAAGAAAATATATATAAAGTTATAATCAATTATTTGCAACACATGTATATTTTAAAAAAAGTATATAGTTAATATATATATATATATATATATATACCGGTTTTTGATCTTCCGACACTTCAACCCAAGTCCGACAAATGGCTATTTTCTCCTCTTTGGTCCATGGCGTCACTTGACGCTTTGGTCGAAGATCTTGTTCGGCCACTTCACCACCCCTACCACCACTTCAGCCGGCCGACCTTCCTTGGCCACCGCCTCTAGCCGTCGACCTACCAACACCTTTGCCACCTCGCCTTTGGGTTGTTGGTGGTTGTGAATCCAGAATTACGAAATCCGGCGACAATGGTGGCATTTGGCTAAGATTAATTTCGATTTCGTTGCTCCCAACACCACCATACTCGTCTTCTTCAAGGAATTCCATAGCGGGTTGGTAGCATTCTTGCCATTGTGAGGAATCCATAGATCAATCGGTTGTTTTTTTAATTATAGCTTGAAGAGTGTTTGAAGTGTTGTTTGTATGTGACAAAAAATGTTTTTTTTTTAATTTATAGCCAAACTAGCCGTTGGCAACGGCTAGTGGCTGCCAACGGTCGAATTCCAGCTCGCTAACACACGCGAGCCCACTAACGGCTAGTCGCTCGCGCCAACTCTCGCTCAACTATGTTATGGTTTCCAGCTAGCCACGTGGATTGGTTTGTGGCTCGCGGTTAGTCGCTCGCGGGCCACAACGGACAGTCTAACAATGAACTAAGACTTGTAAAAGTAGTCGGTCAAATCAAGGCCATCCCCGATAATCTTTGAGAATTTGGGGGCTTTGTGAGAGTAGAAAAAAATCGGTATCATTCAAGTGGTCGGTACGCATATAACATATAAGTAACGAGCATCAATGGTATATAAGTGGCAGCAGTGGCGGATCTAGAAATTAATTTTAGTAATAACCTTTTTCATTTTTTCATTTTAGTACTAACGTTTTCCAAATATCGTAAAATAAAAACAAATTTTCCACTATGCGTGCGAAGTTGAGCAGCAACTAGCAACTAGCTTCAAGCTAGGTCCGCCCCTGAGTGGCGGATAAAAAAATCCACAATTTTGCAATTCCAGTGGGTTTCTTTTGGTAATTTTCATATGACGTTCTCACTAATTTTTTCCCTTTTTTTTCCAAACCGAATGGGTTCCTAGAAACCCACAAAAGTGGGTTAGGTCCACCCTTTCACTTCACATGTTTAGTAGATATATTTTTATAGAGAAAAGTTAACATACAAAGGCTTCTTAACATACAAAGGTTACGAATGACTCAAAGCGCGACACATGGCATAAGCCAAAAGAGTATTTTTTTCTGCCACCATAGCTATGCATGTTATCACACATCCAAATAATTACGCATGTTATTCATGCGTAAATTCATCCCTCATTTTATCTCTCAATCTTATTGTTGGTTTCCTATTCAAGAGAACCATTTTTATGTAAAACTTTTCTATTTGTATATATTGACGTTATGGTAGGGCTGACAATTCAGACACGAACACGATAACATAACATGAACCTGCACGATTTTAAAAGATTTCGTGTTTGGCCTTAACAGGTTTCGTGTCTATAACAGGTCGACATGTTAAGACCTGTTTATTTTCATGTCGTGTTCGTGTCTTAACATGTGTTATCATGTTTTGTCGTGTCTTATCGTGTTAACTTGTTTTATTAGGTGTTCCTTATCATGTTAGCATGTTATACACAAGTTCGTGTTTGTGTTTGAAAAAAAAAATGACACAATTAGATTTCATGTCGTGTTTGTATTTACAGGTTTCGTGTTCATATTTTTTAAGAGGTTCGACATTTTATGACAGCACTATGTTATAGTTAAGGAAAAAATGGGACCCACTTGGTAAGCCATTTGTGTTGATGTCAAGTGCACGTCTTGGACAACTCATCTACACCATCACACACCATATCCACTTTTTATCGGTTCTTCCTGATAATCTCCTCTGACTATCTCTCTCTCTCTCTACCCCTGATAACCTCTATATCTCTCTCTCCCTCACACACAAAATCACCTCTCTTTCTCTCTCTCTCTCTCCATTTTTTAACAAACAAAATATTTTTGATCTCAAATCTCCAATTCCCCTCTCAAATTGATTCGATCAACAGATCCAACTCTTTGAGTTTGACCACATCTTCTTCAATTCCCCCTTTGTTTATTAACATCCACTTCCTCCAACAAATTATTAAGGTAGGTTTCATATCCATCCTTTCTACTCTGTCTCTCCTCCTTGTACACTATTCTATTACATTTCTTTTCTTTTCTTTTCACCATATATTATTACGTATTATTTTTCATATTTTATAACTTATTTTATACCTCATCCTTATTCTTATTTTATTCCTAACACAAAACATGTAACTTTCATTTATATCCTTTAATTTTCACCCCTCCTATTTTCTTTGTAAATTTTTACTTTTTTTTATCATAGATTTATAATAAATAATTCATGCTGAATATTAATAATAATCATTATTTTGATAATTTTGTAGGATTCAATAGAACAAGATTGAAGCTTGATCAACAGACTGGAGCAATTAAATTAATTGTGAATATTATTATTATTATTAATCAGATGAGGGGAATAGGAAGATGGGTGGTTATGATGAGATGAGGTATGATCCCTATGTTAATGAATTTATTGTGGGCTTGTTTTCGGCCACGGTTGTTATCGGAGAGGCGTGTTCGCAATGGCGAAAATTCGGGTGGGCGACAGGAGGGTTTGTTGTGGTATAAGGATACAGGGCATCATGTCAATGGGGATTTCTCCATGGCTGTAGTTCAGGCTAATAATTTGTTGGAGGATCAGAGCCAGGTTGAGTCAGGTTGTTTGAGTTTGCAGGATTCGGGGCCGTATGGGACGTTTGTTGGAGTTTATGATGGCCATGGTGGCCCCGAGACGTCGAGGTTTATTAATAGTAATTTGTTTCAACATCTTAAGAGTAAGTGGATTCAGATGAATGATTGGATTGTTATTGTGTGTAGTTTAGCGTTTAGCCCGTTAGGATAGGCTTGTAAACAAACTGAGCGTTCAGTGAACAGTTCAGAAGGAAGTTTGTTTATGTTTGTTCGTTTAATAAACGGACAGAATGAAAACAAATTTTCATTCATTTAATTGAATAAATGAACATGAACACATGTCATGTTTGTTCATATATTAAAACGCTTTATTTTGACATTAATTTGGATATTTGCGCTTACCTTTCACTGGTGTTCATTTATGTCTATTTGTATTTGTTTATACATGCACAATTGTGCTTGTTTATGTTCGTGAACCTTTCGTTTAGAATATTAACGAACGATAGGAACATGTTCATTTTATTAAAGAATAAACATGTACCAGAAAATTTGTCGGTTTAACTGTTCTTTTTCATTTGTTTGTTTGGTTATAGTTCACATATGAACTTGAACAAGCCCTGCTCATGTTTGTTAGGTTTGTTTACAAGCTTAGGCTAGGCTTAACCCTGAATTTAATGTACGTTACGGGCTCATAGGTTAAGCCCGTTAGGGTTACAGTCGTTGTTACAATGGCTTGGGGGTCTTAACCCTGATCGTATGGGCTTAACCATGATTTGCATGTACTTTAGGATAAAGCTCATTAGGGGAACCCATTAGGATTATGTGTCATTGTTACAATGAGTCCATGGGCTTAACAGCTTAACCAGATGGTCGTACGGTCATACCCCTGATGGCTAATGTTGAATACAATTCTTTTAGATATCATGGAATATTAAATTCATCAAAGTTGTTGATTTCTCAGGGTTTACTTCAGAGAATCAATCAATGTCAGTGGAGGTAATCAAGAAGGCTTTCGAAGCGACAGAAGATGGATTTCTTTCTCTTGTATCCAAACAGTGGCCATTGAACCCACAAATAGCAGCCGTTGGATCATGCTGCCTTGTGGGAGTTGTGTGTGGTGGGACCCTTTACATTGCTAATCTTGGAGATTCTCGAGCTGTTTTAGGAAGACTTATGAAGGCAACCGGAGAAACTGTCGCACTTCAGCTTTCTGCTGAACACAATGCGTGTATAGAGTCTGTGAGACAGGAGTTGCACTCGGCACATCCAGATGATTCACAGATTGTAGTTTTGAAGCATAACGTGTGGCGGGTTAAAGGTCTTATACAGGTAGTTATTGACCACATGAATATAGAGTGTACACGTTATCTATTTCACTCAAAATTCTAAAAAATATACCATTTCCCACACCATAAAGGTCATATACTTTTACTATGATATTCAAGTCTTAAAGCCTGTTTTCTGTGCAGATTTCAAGATCTATTGGTGATGTATACTTAAAGAAGGCTGAATACAATCGGGCACCTTTATATGCCAGGTTCCGCCTTCGTGAACCGTTTAAAAGACCGATATTGAGCTCAGATCCATCTGTATCGACGCATCAGTTGCAGCCACATGATCAGTTTATCATATTTGCTTCAGATGGCCTCTGGGAGCACCTTACTAACCAAGAAGCTGTTGACATTGTTCAAAACCATCCACGCTCTGTAAGATGCTTAACTCAAAAAATGCACACGCACGCTTACATTTATGTCATCCTGTTTGACTTTTTAGAGGTCAAACCTGCCAATCTTGAAATTCCAAGATGGATAGAATTTTAAAAAATATATATATTGTCAACATTTAACCCATTTTTGCAGTACTTTTCATTGAAATTTGATGCAGCTGATATATTTTTTAAAATTATAATAATTCAACATCAATGAATTTGTCAAGTTGTTCTGGTTTGACCTCAAGAGTCAATCTGTCTCGTTGTAGTTAAAGATAGATATTTTCAAAGCAAAAGGACAATTTTAGCCTTCTAGTTACCTTAATTTTTGACTCGGAACATCCCTTATAATTGATGCAGGGAAGTGCTAAGAGATTAGTAAAAATTGCATTGCGCTCTGCAGCAAAGAAGAGGGAAATGAGATACTCGGACTTAAAAAAGATCGATCGTGGGTCCGCCGTCATTTCCATGATGACATCACGGTGGTCGTGTTATTTCTCGACTCAAACCTCGTGAGTAGGGGTAGCTCGTTTAGAACCCCTAACATATCCGTGAAAGGTGCAGGAGTAACCCTGCCTTCAAACACACTTGCTCCTGGGCTCGCCTGATGGTCTGGTCTGGTCTTCACATATCTATATTCTCTAATTTCAGATTTCTTGTACTATATCACAGTGTGAATACCACCCTGAAAGAAAGGCAAGGCAACCTGGTGCACCGCGGTTCCATGGCTTGAACCATGCAACCCTGGTGCACCATGGTTAACCGTACTTCAAGCAAAAACGTCGAAATTCTATAATGTACACTGTAACCTGGAATACTAATACCAAAACTTCACATGTACAAGCCGTTTAGTTTATTCTTTCCTTAGGGGCGGCTCAACTTGTATGGAGTTTTGAAACATCGTTTCGACTTCTTTTTGTTAAAATCTAGCATAAAAGTTGATTAGTTGCTCTTTATAAAAGTTAAATAGTATAGAGTTCTTTGTATACTAATTTGTATAATTATGTATATTTTTCAAATGAAATTAAGCTTAGCAGATCTATTATTAGTTAACTAGATTAGAAAGCCTGTATTACTAACACTATGGTGGTGTTTGTTTTTGAAGAGGTAAAATGTCTGCAGTCTGCGGACCACATCTGCAGAAGAAGAGGTGGACCAAACGTCTGCAGTCTGCAAGAAGAAGACTGTTTGTTTGTTAACGTCTGCGGCGTAACCCAAAACCATAACCCACCATAAGTGTGACCCTCCACCGTAAACCAACACCTCTATTAATTTATTATATTAGTATTTATATAATATAAATAATAAATAATATAATATATTGATGCACATAAAGCCCTCCGACCAAACAAATAAAGAAAAGCATCAGACGTTCATCATTATTTTCTCATCTTTCTTTACTTTTTCTTCTCTACCATCAAGTCTAATGTCCTACTACCTATCTTCTGAAACATTAATCCTAGATGAAACACCATGTTGGCTAATTAACTGGGCCTATAATTCTGTAAACAACAAACTTGGAGGCGGGTTTGGTCATGAGAGTTATAAAAATTGAAAGATGGACAGGGAAGGAGAAGAAGACAGACGGCGACTGGAGGGGGAGGGGAGGAGAAGTTAGCGGCAGAGGAAGGTGGAGGGGAGGGGAGGAGAAGGTAGCGGCAGAGGAAGGTGGAGGGGAGGGGAGGAGAAGGCGGCGGAGGAAGGGGGACGTGAGGCGGCGGCGAAGGAAGTGGGAGGTGAGGCGGTGGCGGAGGAGGAAGGGGGACGTGAGGCGGCGGCGGAAGACGGAGGGAGGAATAAGGAGGAGGATGATGATGTTGTCTATGAAGAAGAAATGAAGGAGAAAGAAGAAAGAGAAGAAGAGAAGGGGAGAAGTTGTGAGAAGAGGTTGGAAGACTTTGGTCCATGTCTACACCAAGAAGAGGTCAGGAAGACCTTTTTTAGTGAAAGGTCTTCCAAAAAACAAACAATCTGCAGATCCTAAACGTCTGCCCGCGTCTGCGCGACGCAGACAAAAGAGGCCAGAAGTACTTCTGGGGGAAAAACAAACACCACCTAAGTGTTGTGACCCGTGAGCTAGCTGGCGCGAGCCATAACTTGATCCATGTGGCTTGCGAGCACGGTAACACCCACGCGTGAGAGCTGACGCGAGCGACCACACGCGACCACCGTTGCGTCCGTTAGTGGGCCCAACCGTTTGAAATTTAAAACAATATAACTTTTTTTTACCTATTTTCATTTATTACACTACTATTATATATTTACTTCATCTTCTTCACCAACAATTCTTCAAACCTTCAGCCTCATCTTCAAAATCAACCTTCAATCATGGTGCAATTGGCAGAGGAGGAAAAACTAGCGTTAATAATCGCTTATAACCAAGTGCAGGGTGACGGCGCCTCAACAAGCCTGGGATCGTGCGGCGGACCGCAGTGGGGAAAGGTCCTAGAGGAGTTTGGTACCCTTGTCGGGGGTACGAAACGTACTTGTGACTCCATCTCTCACAAGTACGCGAATTTGAAATCGAAGTGTAAAAACTTTGAAATCGCCTACAAAAAGGTCAAGAGAGATCTCGCTAGGGAAAAAGAAGACGTGCTACTAGCCTTTACGCATGTGGAGTACCTTTCGGAGGTTGGGCATGACTTTCACTACGTTTTGGAGTGGCAAATGTTACGTTCGGGCTCAACCTTACGTGTTAGGTTTTTTTTAAATGTAGTGGCTTTTTTTTAGTGTAACTTTTTTAATGTAATGTTTTTTTTAGTGTAAGATTTTTAATGTAATGTTTTTTTTACTGTAACTTTTTTTTTTATTGCAATGTATTTCTTTTTTTATTAAATGTTCTGTTTTAAAAAAAAGTTTGGTAAAATATTTATGTTTAAAATTATTTATTTGATAAAAAAAAATACTTGCTCACCTTGATCCAAAACGGGATCAAACTACCAGCCCGCGGTCGCGAGCTATTGCCATATGAACGGCTACATGACACAATATAATTCGATCAAGTGTTGACTCACCTCTAGCCATAACAGATTGTCTAAGGTTGATAATGTCAAACAATATTTTGTTGAGCCAATCCCCTTATGGTAGAGTGGCACCCTCGTTGCTTTCCTTATCGGAGGTGGGGAGTTCAAGTCCTTCCGGCACCAAAATGTTGTTGGTGGGCTGGGTTTTACCGCAGTGGGCCTTTGGGTGGCGGGTTTTCCCCAGGAACTGGTGTGAAATTATTGGTGGACCCGGGTTACTCTCGAAGTACTCATTTATCTAGTGGGTACTTCGTGAGTGATCGGAATTGATTTGTTGGCCGTTAAAAAAAATATTTTGTTGATATTTGTTCACAACTTTGTATGACCTTTAAAATCCGGAATTGATTTGTTGGCCGTTAAAAAAAATATTTTGTTAATATTTGTTCACAACTTTGTATGACCTTTAAAATCAAAACATAAAGTAAATTTTGTTTTCCTCAAGTATGAAACAATGCCTACACAACATTAAATAATATGAACTGCATTAAGACTTAAAAGAGTAAGTTTTAACATATAAAAGGAACCCTAGTAACTTATATAGTTTGAATGATATAATGATTTGACTTTTGAAGGACAAATCGATTGTTTTTATACAATATGTAATTAGGTTGTGTGCTATCGGTTCGCGTCCCATGCCAACTCAACATGGGAGCGTTGTACACTATGACCATGCCGGGGCGCTAGTGGAGGGCGTTAACGCCATTGCATTTATCGGTGCACCACTTGAGAGATGGGGTCCACCCCTCTTAACCAATCTTTCATGTGTATTTTTTTTCTTTAATTTTATATTTAGTTATATCAGTACACCCAGTCATTGGGTATTTAGTTATTGCTTAATTTCTTGCGTGGCAGTGACATGGCAATGTTGTGATAATTGTTTTGGTAAAAAAAATTAACGACTAAACTTTGTATTTCAAATTAGTTTTGTGAGGTAGAGTGTTGATTTCTAAAAAAAGTTTATGGGGGACAACAATTTAGAAATATTTAATTTTCAGACTTTACCTCATACTAAAATTTAAAAATACTTTAAAAATATTTGCTCTTTCTTTTGAATTTACCGAGCTATTGTTCGAAAATACAATGTCACCCAAATATCACGTACACGTATATTATAAACCGATTTCACCTTAAAATCTTTATTTTAAATATGAGAGATACACTCACAAAAATATAACGGATGAGATATGAATGCTCTTACAATGTAACCGACTAGCCTGCATTAGTGTAGATTAAACCCGACACATCAATGGTTTCTGATTAACGTGATTTTAAAGATTTTAGAGCTGTATGGGTCTTAAAAAATATGTTAGTTTTATTTTGTTTTGAGATTTTAGGGGTTGTTTGGTTGATTAAGACATTAAGTGCTGAATCATTAAGAGGTCTGAATGGTTAAGTGTTATTAAGTTGAACCTTTTAATGGTTAGTTTTGTTGTCTCACATTGGTATGAGGGTCTCATTAAGGTTTAGCATAGTTCAGTGTTTAATGGTTCAGTGCTTAATGCCTTAATGGTTCAACAACATTTCAAATCTTAATGGTTCAGCCTTAATCATTCCATTCAGAAGCTGAAATAAACATGCTGAATACTGAATCATTCAGTACTGAATGGTTCAGAGTCTCACTAAAAGACTTACCAAACAGCCCCTTAGAGGGTGTTTGGGATTGAGTTTGGAAATGTAAAAGTGCTTTTGGTCAAAAGTGCTTATTGGCTTATTACTTTTTGAAAAGAAGTTTTAAAAAAAGTGTTTGGATTAGCTTTTAGGATGAGAAACGTTAAAAAGTCAATAGATTGTTATTTTTTTAAGTGTTTTGCTTAACTTATTGTGAATATTGGTTGTATGGGTGGTATATTTGTAACTTTTTTCCAAAAGTCAAAAGCCAAAAACCAAAAGCCAGGATTTCTAACTTTTCAAAAACAGTTTTTCCACCCTTAAAAGCTAAAAGCCAAAAGTCAAAACAGAAAGTGCTTTTGGGTTACACAAACAATTTATTGACTTATTGGCTTTTCCAAAAAGCCAATAAGTAAATAAGTTGGTTTGAAACTCAATCCCAAACACCCTCTTAGTTACTTAAAAAAATAAATGATTTATCAAATATTGTCCAAGGTATGAACCACCAAGAGGCTAAAATCCACCTCCTTCCTCGAGCCCCTCCAGCTTTTTCTTACAACCCTTGGATTCTGGCCCCCTCTTCTCACTTGCATATGATCTCCATTTTCACTTCTTTATCAAGACAAATAATATCAACTGACATGTGCAACTACCAACGCAGATAGTACAACCCGATATTTTATTTTCCTAAAAACTAAATATATAAATTAACAAAACTCAAGGAGATTCTTACTCAATTTGACATTAGAAGGGAAGTGCATGTTTGGATTGAACACTAAATATCATAAGTTCGAATATGATTCCAATCAAGTTTTACTGTAGTGAGACTTTAGGTTTTTTTTTTTTTTTTTGAAACTGAAGATGGAGGGCTTTGGCTATTCAGCGATGTCTGCGATCACGGGCGTTGAGTTCGTCTTTTGCCATTAGGTTATCTTGGATAGCCGGGCTTTTATACGTTAGCCCTTAAAAAAACATTAATGAAAAAAAGATTACATAATGCAAAATGGTTAAACTAAAAAGAATAATCAGCTTATAAAATATTTTAAACCTGTGTATAGTAGGGGTGCTCAATAAGAGTACCCTATATTTCACTGATTTTACACTCTTACCATCAACTATCCGAAAACACCTTAATAGGTGACAGCACCATCCTATGATATGTTTTTATGTTCTTTGACTAAAAATAAATTAAACATTTAAATGCATAATTAAAATTTAAACAAATACATGATGAAAATTGACTGCATAATTAGATTTTAAACCAATACATGAATAAAAAAAACACATGGAAGTGAAATTAAACTATTTCTCCTTCAACTAGAGGTAGGATAACTCTAGACTTCCAAGATTTTCCACAAGATCCTATATCGAAGTTAGATATGTGTATCTTCATTTTGCAACTCCGCAAGAATATTATCCTTAAAAAATGACTCGATTGGAGGTAGAGCTGGCAAATCGTGTCTTAACAGGTTTAACATGTTTCTGACGACGCGAACAAATCAAGTTCTAAACATGAACACGACTCATTTAACTACTTTATGTCTCATGTTTATAACACAGTTTTATGTTTTATGTACCAAAAAAGAGAAATGAAGGATATTTGCCTCTTAATTCTAATTATTTGAAAGAAAGTAAAAAATCAAATAGTGTATTTTTCAGTTAACAGGTCTTATCGTGTCTTATACAGGTTACCCATTGCCAGCCCTAATTGGAGGATGCCACATCGTTACAAATATCTTAGGCGACCACTTTGAGCATGGCCGTCAGGTATTAGTGATCACCTCTCATAAAGTGATCTCGCAACTTGATAGGATACTATATTCAAATGAAATATGTACAGTCAATGTTACCAACGCTACCAGAAAAGTGATGTTTTTCTTTGCGTGCTTCGTAAAAACGCGCAGTGTCATGGATTATCTGTCTACGTAATAACTTATTGGTCGTATAACTGAATTACGACATTGTATCAATATGTAAGACTCGCCCCATTTATGTGTCTCTAATGTTAGGTTATCAACTGCATATAACCTCCCAAAAATGACGAGGAGAAAATTTCAATTTACAATATGGCAAAACAATAAAAAACTAACTTCTAAATTTAATCATACCCATGGTTTTGAAAATTGTTTAGACTTCCTGAGTGCATAAACAAACATCCCATCTTAAGGATTCACAAAAGTGCGGAAGCGTTAATTCGGATTAGAGTGTTCGGTTCCTTGACTTGCTTCATCTTCATTTGGAGCCCCCTTTTTAGCGAATACATGCTTAGAAACCCGTAAAAATATAGTTAGTCGTCAAATTTTGGTTTTATATACAAAAAGATCACATTTGTCCACATCTGGTACCCCCTTGTGTACCGCGGGGGCTATGTGCATGTTCCTCGCGGTACATGAGGAACTTATTAATGTCTATAAACGTTTCGCGTACCACGAAGGCTTCCCTACGGAAAGCGAAGACCTGCTTTTCACTGAGAGTTTTCTTCATTGGCTGCAAAAATGCAGCCAACACTTTGCCAAATTTTTTTTACTTGTTTGGCTGCAATTTTTTTCCATGCATGGACCCAAGTTTAAGGACCTTCGGAGGGGTTTTATAACTATGGTTTGGGTACAGATTACACGTTTCAATCAAAACCTTTGTCCTACACAATGTTTTGAATCACTTTCTCAATTTCATTCCTCATTAGCCAAATCCAACTCGTAAGGAAATGGTTCTTAAATACCATCATTCGAAACCCATTTTCAATGTTCTTTCAATGCTTTTACAATCTCAACATCGTTGGTATTGTTTTAGGACATTAACTCCGCTTCTACAGCCCATTGTGTCTGCTTCGTTTCACATGCCCAAATTTTTACCAATTATGAACTTACGACCTTTAATCTCTCATTTTCTATTCAATCACAATCAACACTATGTCCCTTGTGGTGTTTAATCTCCAACAACTAGCTACCAATATCAATAGTTCACCTATCCGCGCAACTGTTTAGACATTACCTCTGCCCCTATGGCCTCGTGGGTCATTTTTATATTGGTTTTACATGTCGGTCTACGCATTTCTTTCCCATTTTCAACCCCAAACATTATCAACTATCATATAATATAACTAATACATTATGTTAAGTAACAATGCAACTAATGAGTATATGATTTAAGTCAAAATAATGGTTTACCTTAAAAATGACCTTTTTGACGCAAATCCTTCATTCCTAGGCTTCCCGAAGCCTCTCTCGCCTTATCTATTAGTTTATTAACCAATAAGTCATTAGAATACACATGATACATGTAACACCCCAAAATAATCCATTGTGCCTAATTACGCCATTAGGCGTGATTAGTAAAATAATAAAAATGAGACTTAGACAAGAAGAATGTAGGTTATGTTCTAATATGGAAATAACCTAGTTAATGTTATTAATTATAACGTGAGCAAACGATATAAGAAAACTAACTTGACTAGTTAGTTTTATAAGAAAATGACATTTGGGGGTTAGTGGAGGGACCATAGCTGCCAATATGTCAAACTTGAGTTTTATTTAGTAAATTAAAAGGGAAAACACATACTTAGTGTGTGTATGTCGAAAATAGGCAGGAGACTCCTTCTCCTTTCACCTACAAACCCTAAACCCCAAATTCATGTTCAAATCAGGAAGTTCTTGAAGTGCATGAGTCTACTAGTGATCATCTAAGGTCCAATGCATCCTTAGGTACCCTTTATTTCATCTAATTCTCTTGGTTTAGGAAGATGAGATTTTGGGGTATTTTATGAAAACGTGAATTAATGATGTCTATGGGTTTCTTTATGTTTGTAGACACCAAAGGAACGATATTATGTTATAAAAAAAATTGTATGTTGATAGATTCATGTGAAATAGATGGATTCATGTGTGTATGAGAAATGGTTTTTTTTTTGCCCTAGGTATGAACTACACTTAAGTGTAGGGAAGTCTTGCATTGCTATGTGATTAGTATCATGTATATGTGATAAATGATGTAATTGAAACTTTTTTGTTAGTTAATTAATCATATAGACACATTCATGTATCCTATGAAGCTTAGAATTCACTTTCAAAAAGGATGCTGATGTGCCGTAATTTTCACATATAAAACATGCATAATTAGTCTCATAATAGGGCAGAATTGAGTTTGAATTACTGATTTTAGCCACTTAATCGTTCCTATTTGTATTTTCAGGAAATTGGAGCTCCAAACCGAAAACAAGTGATTTTCGGGTAATAACAACTAAAAAACGGATATTCCAGAGGATACGAGACTCGCAGCATGTTTCCCGTATGTGTGAAGACCTTTCCAGGACTTAAACGATGATAAAATTGACCTAGAGTTGACCCAGCATGCTCATGCTCACTTGTATAGAGGTCACTCACGCTAGAAAACAACGCAGCCAACTTGGGAGACAAAAATATTGTTGTGGCCACATGCACGCCCGCGCAACCCCTTTGGCACGACCGTGCCAGACACAAAGTACAGATTGGACAGATCAGCAGCAACAGAACGTACGTGGGATAGTATGCAGGCCCATGCACCTCCATTTTGCACGGCCGTGCATCTGGCAGCTCTATAAATAGCAAGCTCACCTCAATCATTTGTCATTCCTTCTTGTGCTTTCTTGGCCGACTTCCAAGCTTCTTCCAGAAATCTTGGGGTCTTGTGGGAGGCCTTAGGGACATCCTAACATCCCACCAAGGTTAGGCCACGTCCTACCTTGATTATCATGGCCCACATGTTATCTATCAAATGATTCAAACCGATTACATAGCTTAAAAACAACTAATAAGAAAGTGGGTCCAATGTCACATGCTGTAATATAAATTTCCTATATTTTATTAAAAAAATAGACACCAAAGGATCAACCTCCGACCCATTTTAACATGTAGCCAAAAGGACCTATTGTACTTAACAATTAACATGCATAATTTTTAATTGTTACAAAACGCCGTCAACAAAACGTCATTATTTAAACTGTGTAAATATAGTACTTAACAATTAAAAACAGATTAGTTTTTTTGTTAGGGTCAATGATTGGTTAGATTGTATTATGGTAATAATGTTATTTTTTTTTATTTATATAAAGATTGGATAAAGAAAATGTCTTAAATTTTATTAAATATATTTAAATGAAAATAGTGACATTATTATTATTAATTATTTGTTTAAATATCATATATATTGTAGGAAACTGTTAATTAATAATAAATCATATTTATTATTAATTTAAATATCGGTGTTTATCTTTGTTAATGGTTGACAAAACTTCCATTAAAACGTTTATAATTTTATAATTTATTGACAATTGAATGATTGATTTCGTTATCATTTATTGCCAATTGAATAAGGGTCAATGCTAATGAATACATTAATATCTTAAAATTACCATTATGCTTAATAGGGGTGTTCATGGTCTGGTTTTCGCGGTTCGTAGTTCAAACCGCGAACCAAACCGTTAGTAACGGTTTTTTAATTTTCTAAACCAAAACCGAACCGTAGAACTTTTAAACCGAACCAAACTGTTAGAAACGGTTTAGTTCCGGTTTGGTTTCATGGTTTAGGCTTGTTGGACCGTTATGTGTACAAATTGTATCGATTTCGCAAAAAATGTCCAAATTTCTAGACGTCATAAAATTGCCCACAATGTTTAAGTTGTTTAACATAAATACCAATCCAAATAGCTTGAAATGTAGTCCAAATATATAAAAATAGCTCTAAATACATCGATACATAGGTGTAAGTTGTGGTTGAAAATTTAGAATTTACAAAAACAGAAAAAAAATCATATAATGTGAAATGGACTTAGCGTACTTTTGTTTTGCATTAAATTACTTATAGGTTATAATAGATTTATTTTTATTAATGTCTATATATAAAATGAAATATTAAAAGTACTAGAATAAATTCTTACGGTCCGGTCCGGTTTTATACGGTTGGTTTTCGGTTAAACCGTAAACAATACCGTTCGTTGCGGTTTGAAAATATTGAAACCGACCAACCGAAGGATAAGTAAAATAACCGACCCTGAAACTAAATTAGTGACCGGTTTGGGCGGTTTGAAACCGAACCATGAACACCCCTAATGCTTAATTAGTGCATTATTGAATTCGTAAGCGTTTATGGACAATTGAATGAGGGTCTATTTATTGTAAACATAATATGATAACGTTAATTTTAAAATGAAAACCATTTATGGTAATGAATTTGTGACACCAGCCAAATTCACTAGCCGAGTCCGTACAATTAACTGTTTTTATTTCACTGTGTGTTTAGAATGAGTGTATCGGTATCCAGTACACCGCATTATTTGAACAATTATGAACTCTACCCATGACCATCATAAGGATCAACAAAATGTATGGATTTTATAAGACTAAAACTATATATTTTTTATTTAGTAGATACATATGTGTAGAATAAAAATTTAGTTCAATATTATCATATACACATTTCACACATGGTGACAATGACAATTCATATACATACTTACACACTAGAACTAGATAGACAAAATAAGCTCATGCATGCAACAAGAGACAAAAACTATACACACACACACACCACACTTGCTTAATTTTTATTGGATTAAGCATAAGACAAATCCTCACCTAAGACACATCCCTTTCACCTCCCTAAACAACTAAGCCTACTGTCACAACCCGACCAAGGTGGGCCTGGTCGAAATACAGATTGTTACCAAACATCTTATAATGCAAGCAAACAGCGGAAGCAATTTAAATAACTATTCTCTTATAAATAATAAGTTACATATCTTTACAATATACGTCTTCTAATACAACTAATCTAGGTAATATCTAAAGTTCTTGCTTGCCTTCTGATTCGTCCATCGGGGTTACTCCGAGTCGCAGCTGCCTAATCTTTGAAACTCCAGAACAGGTACCTGAACACATGCTTAAAATAGGTTTTGGGTCAACAATAATGTTGGTGAGTCCGTGCGTGCGTTTAACTAGTTAAAACAGGTTTATTATCTCCAAAACAAGTTATTATTCAAATCAAGTTTAATAAGTAAAACAGTTAAACACGAAGGGATGTACAAGCCACACCTCAATCCTAACAATGAATCCACTTACTCCCATCATGGACTCCCATGGCAAAATACATGACACATACTTCAGTGGAGGGTTTCCCGGGCTTCCGAGTCCACTGCGTGCGGGGGTTTCCCCAAGTAGCGCTACCCACATATCAAGCGGCCCAATCTCCCGTTGGGTTGATGAGTGTGGTGGTATCGGGAGCACCTTGTCACATCATCTGGTTCATCACATTTAACTGGTTCTACCCTGGAAGCATGTATTCACCCCAAAACAGTTAAAATACAAAAAGGGGAATGGTACACGAGACTCACATGAAAGCAACTCCTATGGATAGCTTATAATAAACGAGACGCCTGATATCCGGTACTGGTATTTTCCTGGTAGATTCCTAAGTCGACACATATTATTAGTCTTTGGTTTTACTCATAGTGGTTACGCGTGGGGACGAGCACGAGCGTATGGTTTTATATTATTTATGTTTCCTTTGTTCGTGGTCGCATCTAATTACTTCCGAGGCTTAAGCCTCGGATGTCCCGTGTCTCATTATATAACTTAACTTATATTAGTTCATTACCAAATTCCAATATTAATACTATGACCCGTTGTAATCATCCGAGTCTACATATATCCGAAGTTCCCTTGTCGCAAGTTACTTATCTATTCCACTATGTATATTGTGTTTATACGTTTTAGTTCAAGCCGGTTATCACTATGTCCGAACCAATAGTCTAATGTCCAAGCTATAGTTGTCGGGTCCGCATTCTAAGCATTTATTGTCCCTGTTGTTGTGTCAAGTCTCTAGTGTCCAAACGTCCAAAGTCTCGAGGTGATATTTATTCTTAAGTGCCAATGTAGTCATCAACTATCTAGTCCATAATTATTATCCAAATTCATGTATTCAATATCCAAGTCCCAAGTTACCTAATATCCATACTACTAGTCCGAAGGTCCAAGTCGTCCTGTGATTAACCCAATCTTATCATTACTGGTTAGTATGTACATATATATGTTCGCCTTTATGTCCGGTTCGTTATGATGCTCGTCAAGGTCCCACACGCAATATAAATAATTATCTAAATATAATTGTCTAACTATTGAGTTCGTTTATACCTATCGCTCGTGTTGACCCGGTTGACCCGTGTTGACTGCTGCATTGACTGGGTTGACCTGAGTTGACCAGATGCCAATAACTCCATCTCTTGGTACTTCTGTTACTCACTTGTTACTCCCTCTCCTTCTCAATAATCATTCTAACCACAATGATAAGTCCTAAACAATGTCCTGCACCATCATAGCTTCAACATTCGTGACCAACACCACAGTTGGCTACCAACACCAACAACCACCATTATTCCCGACTACTGACCACCGTCCGCCGCAACCTAACCTCCTACCACCATCATCATCGGGTCTCAATACCCAAATCATTACTACTCGCCGCACCTGTGATCATCCACAATCACCGCAACACCACCATATGGACCACCACCGAACTGCCAATCATCATTCTCACAAGAAAGAGGTTTTTACCCGGGTTTGATTTAGGAACAAAGGTGTCACCGCTGCTACTGATGGAACCATCATAAAAACCGTGTCCACTGTCGTCATCACTTGGAAACCGCCCCAGAGTCACCGCCGCTGCTTCTTCTCCGGTCACTCCCTCTCCCTCTCTCTCTTCGATTCCTTCTGCTCTCTCTCTCTTATCACTTTCTCTCTCTATTTCTGCGTCTCTCTCTTCCACTCTCTCTCTTCTCTGTTCTTTCTCTCGTTCTCTATATCTCTCTCTCTACAATAATACTAATCGGTAGTGTGGAGATGAGGGGGTGGTGTGGGTATTGTTGGAGACCCGATGGCCGGAGACCAGCCATCAGCGGCGGCAGGAGCCCTCCGGCTCCTCCTCCTCTCTCTCTCATTAGATGTAGGGTGGGTGTGTGTTGTAGATTGAATGTCCAGATCTAAGTGTGTGTGTGAGATGAATACACACATCTGTATGTGTGTTTGTTTTATAATAATGAGGAGGATGGGTGTCACCAAGAGGGGAGGACAAGTGTCCTCTCCCTTGGTGACTCACCCGATCCGTTCGGGTTCGGGTTGGGTTCGTAATTGCGTATTAAACTCGGCCTCGTAACGCATATTATGCTAATATCATTATATTATTTGGTTCGGTTTTCAATTCCGTACATAATCGATTCGATTAATATTTATTTTAGTTAACTTTTTATTATAACACGGTACTAAAATGCGAAATAATTTTAGGGGTCTGTGCCGGGTTGTTACATTCTCCCCCCCTTAAAAGAATTTCGTCCGCGAAATTATGGTTGTGGTAATATCTCGAAGTTCATTCATTTGCGGGTAATCGCTTGAATGAAAAGGCGGACAGCTATGACATGAAAAATCATGGAAGCAGGATCCGCAAACCTTTCGAGCTCTTGGTCGGTTGATTGGGTTGAAAATGATCCCATTTATTTCCTTATCAATTGGTGAAAACCAATACCCTGGAAAGGGATGAAAGGAATTTGTATTGACGAGAAAGGAAATACCGTCTTTATTCCTGCCAAGTTCCTCACCACTTGGGCTTTCGTAAAGAAGTACTCTATATGTTGAGTGTTCTCCTTGTCATTTACAATATAGGAGCAAAATGGTTTGGGCGTTTTCCATTCCTCACAATCGAGTTCATATAAAGGGTTTCCGGATGACTTCAACGTTAGTCATCTAAACCGCATCTTCTGGTTTTGGCCAGAGAGTTTCACTATAAAAATGGAAAGATCGAATCTTTTCTTTGTTTTCTCATCGTGCGTGCCGTCCTTGTAAGAATTACGACATTCGATTGGAATAAATGGTTTTATTTAAAAATGTCGGAAAAAGGATATTCAGTTTGACACAACGTCCAGTATCAAACTAGAATTTATTATAGTTTCGACTTCCAGTCTTATCTCTGACGTACCATTGGTGTTTATATATAGGGTGTACCCCAGCTAACCCACCACACCTTTGGCACTCCAGAAATATGCTAGAAGTCTTTCTTAAGAAAATAAGATTTATTTTTGGATTGATTCCCAATCTCATTCCCGATGCACCATCGGTGTTTATATATAGGGTGTACCGCAGCCAACCCACCACACCTTTGGTACTTCAGAAATGAACTGGAAATTTTTCCCAAAGTCTTTCATGGAATTTCCTACCACATTAACGTTTTTTTTTTTTTTTTTTTTTTTGTAAATTCATGATCACGCAATCTCGAATTCACTTTACATTAAGGCGGTAGATACCACTTGTCAATAGGTTGGAAGGGAACTCAAACACTAAGGGATTATCGAATGAGCGAAGTTTTGTACTTTAGCGTCATTAAAATGGTTTAGAACATGGTGTCCAAAGGTTTTTGACGATAAAACACGGAAAGATCACCAAGTTTCTGAACGCGATTGGGTACCTTTGCTCACAAGTTTTGCTAAAGTACCCATGGATTTTCAAGATTTTTCAAAATGGAATCAAGGGGAAAGCGACAAATAGAGTTCAACACGCTTGTCAGAGTGTTATCTCACGATATTTCCAATATGAAAGATTATGCACGAGGGTTCAAATGAACGATTTCGAGTCTCAAGGAATGTCAAAGTAAGGATTTTGTGGCCAAACAGAGCATCGAGTATGAGTTTGGTTTTCGACAATAGAAGTTTGGAATGTTGGTTACGCAAACAAGGAGCTTCCCATGGATAACTCTATCAAGGTGCTCTAAGAAATGACGGGGAGTCATTCAACGGTTTCAAGACTATCATCCATCGGAGGGGAGTATTATGTTTAGGTGACCAAAAAGTACTAAAGGTAAAGTGTATTCCTATATTGTCGGTAATAAGCCGAAGTGGTTTAGACAAATTCCCGTTCAAGGGCGTTAGTCCGACTCTCATGATCTTTAATAAGATATTCCCGAAATGCCCTTGTGCCTGCGGATCCATGATTATGTTCGCGACCATAACCACTTCCCCGCCTCACTTAAGCATCCAAGTATATTCTTTATCAAAATCATGATATCTCACCTTCTCGTGGTTTGTTTCACTAGTTTACTCATGTGTTCATGGTAAGGTCTCATCCTAATGTGTTCAGTACCCGTCGTCGACTCTTTCGGTATCACCTTATTGCCTCTCCAGTTCATCTATCATGTTTTCAGTTCTTCAAACCGAAATAAACTCAATGGTTTCAAAGGTTAGGATCCTAGGGTTCACAATTGAAGCCTAATGGAGTTCTTATTCGCTTCAGCTGTTTGCTCTGATACCAACTGTCACAACCCGACCAAGGTGGGCCTGGTCGAAATACAGATTGTTACCAAACATCTTATAATGCAAGCAAACAGCGGAAGCAATTTAAATAACTATTCTCTTATAAATAATAAGTTACATATCTTTACAATATACGTCTTCTAATACAACTAATCTAGGTAATATCTAAAGTTCTTGCTTGCCTTCTGATTCGTCCATCGGGGTTACTCCGAGTCGCAGCTGCCTAATCTTTGAAACTCCAGAACAGGTACCTGAACACATGCTTAAAATAGGTTTTGGGTCAACAATAATGTTGGTGAGTCCGTGCGTGCGTTTAACTAGTTAAAACAGGTTTATTATCTCCAAAACAAGTTATTATTCAAATCAAGTTTAATAAGTAAAACAGTTTAACACGAAGGGATGTACAAGCCACACCTCAATCCTAACAATGAATCCACTTACTCCCATCATGGACTCCCATGGCAAAATACATGACACATACTTCAGTGGAGGGTTTCCCGGGCTTCCGAGTCCACTGCGTGCGGGGGTTTCCCCAAGTAGCGCTACCCACATATCAAGCGGCCCAATCTCCCGTTGGGTTGATGAGTGTGGTGGTATCGGGAGCACCTTGTCACATCATCTGGTTCATCACATTTAACTGGTTCTACCCTGGAAGCATGTATTCACCCCAAAACAGTTAAAATACAAAAAGGGGAATGGTACACGAGACTCACCTGAAAGCAACTCCTATGGATAGCTTATAATAAACGAGACGCCTGATATCCGGTACTGGTATTTTCCTGGTAGATTCCTAAGTCGACACATATTATTAGTCTTTGGTTTTACTCATAGTGGTTACGCGTGGGGACGAGCACGAGCGTATGGTTTTATATTATTTATGTTTCCTTTGTTCGTGGTCGCATCTAATTACTTCCGAGGCTTAAGCCTCGGATGTCCCGTGTCTCATTATATAACTTAACTTATATTAGTTCATTACCAAATTCCAATATTAATACTATGACCCGTTGTAATCATCCGAGTCTACATATATCCGAAGTTCCCTTGTCGCAAGTTACTTATCTATTCCACTATGTATATTGTGTTTATACGTTTTAGTTCAAGCCGGTTATCACTATGTCCGAACCATTAGTCTAATGTCCAAGCTATAGTTGTCGGGTCCGCATTCTAAGCATTTATTGTCCCTGTTGTTGTGTCAAGTCTCTAGTGTCGAAACGTCCAAAGTCTCGAGGTGATATTTATTCTTAAGTGCCAATGTAGTCATCAACTATCTAGTCCATAATTATTATCCAAATTCATGTATTCAATATCCAAGTCCCAAGTTACCTAATATCCATACTACTAGTCCGAAGGTCCAAGTCGTCCTGTGATTAACCCAATCTTATCATTACTGGTTAGTATGTACATATATATGTTCGCCTTTATGTCCGGTTCGTTATGATGCTCGTCAAGGTCCCACACGCAATATAAATAATTATCTAAATATAATTGTCTAACTATTGAGTTCGTTTATACCTATCGCTCGTGTTGACCCGGTTGACCCGTGTTGACTGCTGCGTTGACTGGGTTGACCTGAGTTGACCAGATGCCAATAACTCCATCTCTTGGTACTTCTGTTACTCACTTGTTACTCCCTCTCCTTCTCAATAATCATTCTAACCACAATGATAAGTCCTAAACAATGTCCTGCACCATCATAGCTTCAACATTCGTGACCAACACCACAGTTGGCTACCAACACCAACAACCACCATTATTCCCGACTACTGACCACCGTCCGCCGCAACCTAACCTCCTACCACCATCATCATCGGGTCTCAATACCCAAATCATTACTACTCGCCGCACCTGTGATCATCCACAATCACCGCAACACCACCATATGGACCACCACCGAACTGCCAATCATCATTCTCACAAGAAAGAGGTTTTTACCCGGGTTTGATTTAGGAACAAAGGTGTCACCGCTGCTACTGATGGAACCATCATAAAAACCGTGTCCACTGTCGTCATCACTTGGAAACCGCCCCAGAGTCACCGCCGCTGCTTCTTCTCCGGTCACTCCCTCTCCCTCTCTCTCTTCGATTCCTTCTGCTCTCTCTCTCTTATCACTTTCTCTCTCTATTTCTGCGTCTCTCTCTTCCACTCTCTCTCTTCTCTGTTCTTTCTCTCGTTCTCTATATCTCTCTCTCTACAATAATACTAATCGGTAGTGTGGAGATGAGGGGGTGGTGTGGGTATTGTTGGAGACCCGATGGCCGGAGACCAGCCATCAGCGGCGGCAGGAGCCCTCCGGCTCCTCCTCCTCTCTCTCTCTCATTAGATGTAGGGTGGGTGTGTGTTGTAGATTGAATGTCCAGATCTAAGTGTGTGTGTGAGATGAATACACACATCTGTATGTGTGTTTGTTTTATAATAATGAGGAGGATGGGTGTCACCAAGAGGGGAGGACAAGTGTCCTCTCCCTTGGTGACTCACCCGATCCGTTCGGGTTCGGGTTGGGTTCGTAATTGCGTATTAAACTCGGCCTCGTAACGCATATTATGCTAATATCATCATATTATTTGGTTCGGTTTTCAATTCCGTACATAATCGATTCGATTAATATTTATTTTAGTTAACTTTTTATTATAACACGGTACTAAAACGCGAAATAATTTTAGGGGTCTGTGCCGGGTTGTTACACCTACCTATACACATATTAGACTAGACATATGCCTAAATTCCTTTACACATTATCGACAAACAAGGAAACTACACTTGATAGGGACATGACCATGACACTTGAAGACAAACTCCCCACACCTTAAAACATTCGGACGATTACATAAACCATGACACCATCATCTTACCTCATCATTAGGCCACCTAATTTACACTAAAAGAAGAAACAAACATGTGATTAGCACTTTCATAGTATACTACACCTTTCCTCTTTTGGGGATAGAGCTCGGCCGAAAGGGACCTAACAATGCCAAGAGACACTTGTCAACATCATCACACTCTTTCCCTCACCCTTGATGAATTGCGGCCGCCACCATCCTATCCAAACCTCCCATAACATTGACACACTACTTTTCTTCTTGTTCCATGCATGCTACTAAAGACAAAGAGGATTTCTTGCATCCAAATAGATACTAGACAACACCTCATCTTTCCCTAGGCCTAAAGCTTACCCAATTAACTTGATTTGATGAAGAAACAAATCGGCCAACTCATGTGCAAGTTGGAAACTCAAAGACTTTCACCAAATTAGTAGCTTGTACTTAACAATGGAGTTATAAATCAAGAAGCTTTCTTACCTTGTATTGCACTATAAAAGGGGGGCCTTAGGTGAGCTTAAATCCTTGCACCAATACCTCACAACACTCCTCTCTTCCTCACCTCACTCGGCCGAAGACAAGGAGGACCCAAACCACTTGAGCTACGATCCAAGGAAGAAGCACAAGAACCTCACTATCACTTACCACATCCCTTGTTTCCTTTGGTAAGTAACTAAGCCCTTTTCTTTCTTATAACTCCTATATAATCGACCCTCTTGTTACCCAACCCTCGACCCCTAGTCACCTAGTAATGGACCATATCTTGCATATAAGTTAATGATTTTATAAAGGCATTGTCTTGTTTATTGTTGATTGATTTTGAACACACACATGTACACTTATATGTAACTGCATACCACACACTTATGTGACACAAATCAATTTAATGAATGCACCCACATCATGATTAATGTTTTATAAACCGTACTCGGCTTGGATAGTTGTCAAGGAACCGATTTTTGGATCAAAACATACACGATCACATATAATGTTGCACATATTCAAAACTCCCGGATTACACAAAACAATACACTTTTCAAAGGTACAATTAAGATGCGTAGTAATTATCACATGCAATGGCCCCACATATACATGACACAAGGGTCCACAAGTCGGGTGAACAACTTGTATGGTAAACGAAAAGTACACACAACTTAAGGTATCGTTGACATTATAGGGAACTTTTGTCGGGACACTAGTTACTTCAATCTTTCTGCTTTGCTAGACCACATAACCAAACATCAGGTGAGTTTCGTGGCCCCTTTTTACTATCTTACTGTTTTACAACTTCGGGGGAGAAACATGCTACAGACCCACATATGTACATGACAACAATATGTGTTACATGAGTTAGACCCACAATTGTCACAAATCAACAAAAATTCCCTGGACAACTATAACCATTAGCTTAGCAATAAGCCGTGGATCATATGAATAGTTCTATTTGGGTTGACACCCCCTTTCGCTGTTACTTGCGCTAACACATATGAATGCATATTATCCATACTTTACAATGTCTCGTGACAAGGCATTGGTGCGGGGTGAGCATGAATGTCGTGGTTTGGTTATGGTGCTCATGGTAACTATATTCTGCATGGACACAGGCAACGAAACTTTTTGAGCAACAAAACTGTTTTATCGAGTCAACAAAACCTGCGGACTCACCAACTTTTTATTTGACACTTGTAAGCATGTTTTTCAGGAAACCAAGTAAGGACGTTAAAGAGCCAAGTTTAGGATTGCATGAAGAAGGCCTTTGTTTTGTGGTTTCGACGTAGCTATTTGAAACATTTGTTAGGATTTGTAATCTGTATTCGACTATGCGACTTATGTGTTTGATGAAATAAATGTCATTAAGTATTTCTCGTATAAACAATGTTTGTGATCATCATGTTCGTCTCACCTCGCGTTTCCGTCTTAGGTGGGGTGTGACAGAATCGGTTTTTAGTTCATATTGTTACTTATAATAAACTGTAATAGTATATATTATAATAATTATTATTAAGTATTTATTTAAATATCGTATATATTGTAGGAAACTGTTAATCAATAATAAATTATATTTATTATTAATTTAAATATCGGTGTTTATCTTTGGTAATGGTTGGCAAAACTTTCATTACAACGTTTGTATTTTTTTAATTTATTGACAATTGAATGATTGATTTATGTTATCATTTATTGTCAATTGACTAAGAGTCAATGCTAATGAATACATTAATATCTTAAAATACCATTATGCTTAATTAGTGCATTATTGAATTCGTAAGCATTTATGAACAATTAAATGAGGTACTATTTATTGTAAACATAATATGATAACGTTAATTTTAAAATGAAAACCATTTATGGTAATGAATTTGTTTTTAGTTCATATTGTTGCTTATAATAAACTGTAATAGTATATATTATAATATAATAAGGTATTAATATATAAATAAAAATACATAAAATGATATGTCATTACTAATAAGTCTAGTGTAAGACAATGAAAAATAAATAGAGTCAAACAATTTACCTCCATCAAAGTTCCACAAATTAAAACAGATAAGGTTTTTCATTGCCTAGCTGTCAATTGAAATTTGCATGTGAAACGGGTCGTAAATTAGCATTTGACTAGCTGTCAATTGCATGTCAAATGCGCGTTAAACTGATAAGGGAGGTTTTATTGTGATTAAAACAATTAGGAGATTAGTTTAATTCATTAAAATGAGCCCGAATTTTACGCATTCAATTGATCGGGAGTGCGTTTCGGATACACCATAAAACAACCAGGTTGGTAGTGGATGTTGGTTTTACCTTTGTGGGTTTCGAATTCCAACATTAGCCTTTTCATATCTCATCTTAAAATGGCTGTAAAATTACCTTTGTGGTGATCTAATTTGCTTAATAATGTATTATCTATACGATATTATAATACATGAGACAAGAGTAGTTTAAGATACCCAAAAGTTAAGAACTTTATTCAAACACTTTTACACTTTAATAACTCATATTAGTACACTTTAATCCCTTAAACTTTACTCAAGTTCTACAACAACAACAACAGCAACCGAACCCAGGAAAGTCCCAACAAACGTTACTCAAGTTCTGCTTATTTAAATTATAGTTATACTTTTTTCCTTGTTTTAAGCAAACCATTCCCCATGATTTTTAAATAGTAATATTTTGTCATACATTGATACTTTTAAAAAAATAAAAATAAAAAATTACATCATAATAATGAGCATTTTATTATCTATAATTTGAGTGTAGTATTATTATTTTTTTAATTTAAAATTTTTATGTGCTACATAATTAACAATATATTGGAGTTAGCAATAACTAAACCGTTCACTTAAGCCAAACAAAAAGAGACAAAACAAAACTAAACTAAAATCAATTGAAAACTGAATTAACCAACATCCGATTTAACTTAAAATTGGTTATCGTGTTTCTTTTTACCCTTAGTTAACCGAAATCAGACAAACTGAAACGAAACCATTCATATATTTATAACAGTGTGTGCCAGTTCGATGTAGCAGGTAGCATAAAAACTTCTAATGGTGCATGGTTATGTTCGGTTCAGTTCGGTTATTAACCTCAATCGAAACAAAATTCAACATTATTGGTTAATCGATCTAATTAACCAACCGATTAATTGGTTTAGTCAATTTGGTTAGATTGTTGTTTTTAGTTCATCTTAGTCAATTTTGGTTAATAACCAAAACCAAACTTTGGTTAAAATTTTGCTTAGAAGTACATGAAATTGAGATATAAATACGTGAAATGGATGTATAAAATATATAAATATAAGAAAAAAATGTAACCAAAGTTTGGTTTTTTATATAAATCGAACCAAATAATCGATTGTTTAATAAGATCGATTAACTGATGACTTTGGTTTTAGTTTCGGTTGAGGTAATAATCAAACGGAACCGTACCATACATACCCTTATAAGTGTCTGTGTTTCCCACTGCATCGCGCGCGCGAGCACTCTGCAGATTATAGATAATATAAATAATAAACCTTGTTTTTTGTGTAATGAAATATTTATTGTTTTTAATAAGACAAAGTGGAAAGCTGTGTTAAACTATAGACTCGTCAGCAACTAACAATTTTTAGTATGTGTTTCAGCCTTTACATGAGTTTAAGTGGGGTATACCGAGACATATCTATGCATTTTGAGTAGTGTTTTTTTAAAACTCTTTCGCTATGTGATAAGTAGATCCAACAAGTAACACACCTGAGTTTTGAATTGATACTTGAAGTAAGCATTGCAAGTAACTTTGTGGCAACAAAGCCAAATCCAAGCCTATAATCTTAAATAAAAGGAAAAGGAAGGCAATTGTTTGCTGTGATGATGAATGTGATGCAATGAAAGTGGCGGAGCAGAGAGAATGGTGAATGAGGTACGGTGAATGATGCAAATGTTGTGTGAGGAAAAAGATAACGGTGTGACTTTGTGACAAAAAAAAAATAGTGAGAATCATTCTAGCGTTACATGATTTTAACGAAGAGCATAGGCGGACCTAGTCTTATCGTAGGGGTAACACCCACTACCTTTCAATATTCTGGGGTAGTGCATTTTTTTTACGTCTTTTGTATTACGTTACTTCTTAAACTATATGGATGATACACCTCAATTTTTTTTAAGAACCCAAATCACCTTTAAAGTTTTGTTTTAGCCCAACATAAAAAATGATATAAGCCCACAAGTCTAACTGATTGACCAATTCCATTCCATTGGCTATTTATTTATAAGATAGAAGCCCATAAGGCTTAAGTCTAATTAGTTGGTTAAAATTTGAATGGAAAAAATAAAAGAATAGAAGCAACAGCGAGACACTATCGACAAAAAGCATAAGCCATGGCTCGATTTCAAGCTTTTAAAAATCGAAGACGAGAAATCTATAAGGTATATATTTAACTTGATTTATTATCTTATTATTTTTTGTTTGTTTACTTTGTGTGAAATAGGAATCAACAAATGGTACTGGGTATCGATACCGGCACCCATTTTTGGCGATTTTCGATACCGGTAACAAGTTCATCCATAGCATGAGAGTGCGGGGATAAAATTTGAACGTTACTCTTGATATTTTGCTCTAGATCCGTCACCGATAAAGACTTTTACAGGGAAATAAGAGGAGGAAAGTCTCACTTAGTGTTATGTGTCACTTAAAACTTAAAAGGTGTTAGGGCCTAACCTAATACGAGTGCCGCTTAAGAAGTGAGTGTCTGAGCTAATCTAATGTAATGTCACACACCATTATAGGTATGTATTCTTATTTTTTTTTCCTTGAATAAAAAACTAATATATTTTGATTGTTTTTATAAATATAAAAACAAACCAAGAAGTTTTCGATTCTTATTAAATACAGTTATTAAGCCCATAAATTATATTCCTTGTACATAAATACAGTTATTATTAACTTTACACTTACAGAATCTTCGGTTTTAATACAGTATTTAAGCCCATAAATAAATTACTACTCTTAAAAAAATAAAAAGTAGAGGTCTTAAAAAAAGAGACATGGCCTTGAGTAAATAAAAAAAAACAATATTTAAATTCCATATAGCAACAGTTTATTCCTGCAATATAAAAACATATAAACCAAATTCACTCCTTTCAGTTGGGTCAAAAATCCACAATCCAAGACAACAAGTCTACAACTCTCTATGCATTATGTATTATGTACATCTCTCACTGCTTCATGTACAACTCACTACAGCTTCATCCCTCTTCTTTTGAAATTCAAACAAAACATAACACTTACACATCCACTTACATTCACTCTCTCTCTCTCTCTCTCTCTCTCTCTCTCTCTCTTATGTTTGACAAGCCATTTTCAGGAAAAAAACCACCTTTACCATTTCTCCTCTGTTTCTCTGCATACCCATCACTCTCTCTGTCTCAAAAACTCCATTTTTTTTTTCTTCAAGAAAATGATTTGGGGTTCATCAAACAAGAATCTTGAAACATAAAACTCACTCAAATCATTAAAACCAACATGGGTCTGTTCTTGTTTTTCACCTTAAAAAGCCTGCATTTTCTTGACCCATTAAGTTTTCCCACCTCCAAAAAACAATAAAAATCATTCCTTTACACTTTTTTCCAGGTGGGTATCATTTAAAACTTGTAAAATAATAATAATAATGGGGTGTGTTGCTACAAAGCTGGAAGAAGAAGAAGAGGTGGTGAGTATATGTAGAGAAAGAAAACAGTTCTTGAAGTTAGCTGTGGAAAAAAGGTATAGTCTTGCAGAAGCTCATTTTAAATATTGTCAATCAGTGTATGGTGTTTCAGCTGCTATAAAGCTCTTTGTTGCTAGACATTCTTCATCCTCTTCTCCTTTTCTTATTACCCTTCCTCCTCCTTCTCCTCCTAAAGAAAACAAAGTTGTTTCCAACCCTTTGTTTCTCCAACAAAACTGTTCTCAAGAACCTTCTCAAAAGAGTCAAGATAATAATGTTAATGTTAATGTTAATGGCAATGCATGTAGTGGTTCTTGTTCTTGTTCTTCAACATCTTCAGAAGAAGATGAGAGAGAGAATAAGTTAAAGGAAGAGAGAGAACAAGTACAAGAAGAGGGGTGTGGTTATTTCTACATGGCTCCACAAGGTTCAAGTATGGAACAAATGCCATCACAAGAGATGGAGTTTGGATGGGATTTTTTTGACCCTTTTGTGACAATGAGGCCAGAGGTAATGAGAGGGTATAAATGTTATTCTGATGAGGATTTGAGGGTAGTTAGGGAAGAAGAAGGGATACCAGAGCTTGAAGAAGAGGTGGAGAGAGTGGAAGAAGAGGTTAAAGACAACAAGGTGGTGAGTAGTGAAGAGAAGAAGAAAGAGGAAACTTGTGTGAGTAGTGCTAATGTGAGCCAGGGGGAGGCACAAAAGGGGTTAACAGTCATAGATACACCTGAAAGAGGGAGAGAGTTGTTGGAAACATTGAAAGATATTGAAGACTATTTTTATAGGATTTATGAGTCTGGGAAAGGTGTATCCAAGATGTTGGAATCTAACAGGATACAGTTGCAATCAGGGTTGGAAGAGATTAAAGGTAGGGGCTTTTTGGTCATTTTACATATCACACACACACACATATACACACACACTACTAATTACTTCTTCATAACTTCTTCATTTTGTTATGTGTCATATATATTTTTTTTCCAACAGAAAAGGTCAAAGATATGGTCAAAGAACATAACTTGTTATTATATGGGCATGATCTAAGTGACTAAGTGATATAAGTAGCAATCTACAGTAGAGTAAAAACTTTTAAGGAGTAGAAAAGTATTGAGTTCTGGTTGTGGAAAGTGTTTGTTTGACTGGAAAGTTAAATGTTTAAAGGCAGGGGCTTTTTAGTCATTTCAGAGATGCAATAGTTGAGTTCAGTCATAGATATGTATATAGAGTTCATTTGTTGACCAACCTGATCTTTTGCTTGTGAGGTTAAATCATCAACTCTGATAAAGTTTATGGTTCATGTTGGTTTCTCATCATGGTAAAGGTTAAAGCTTTAGTCATCAGAAACATATGTAAATTCAATGAATAACATTAACATAGCTTTAGTCTCATTTCAAGATTATTTGGGGATATAGAATATTAGAAGAGCCTTAATTTTAGTTCTAATTTGAGTAACATTTTGTTTGACTTTAAAGTCAAATGTAAAATTTCATCTATGGTTGTTTCTGCATGCTTTTTATTTTTTTTAAAAAATTTTTGTTCCACTATTATGTGTGTAAAAAGTTAAAGAAGGTCTTTGATCAATTCATGCTCCTTGTTTTAGCCACTTTTGCTATCATCAATTTCTTTTTGTGGGACCCTACTTCATGAGGTCCTGGATGGACATGCAAATAAAAGATAAATGGTCCATGAGAATTTCAAGATTTTCTGCATTGTATACATCAACTGAATTTGTAATTTGTCAAACTTTATCAAATATCACTATCACTCCTCATATTGGATCTTGTCTCCCTTCTTTACAAGAATTATTGTGTTATTACTCCTTTTGTTTCTAAAAACTAGACACATTTCGACTTTGCGAGTCAAAAGTTACATTTTTCACTTTCAAGAAACTAAAACTTGTCTTGTGATGATGCAGAAAATTCAACTAAGCTCATTCAAGCAATTGCGTCACGGTCAACATCTTACCGTTCAACAACATGTAAGAGTCTTGTCGCATCAAACTCTAAAACGGCTTCCACGTGGACGGAATTCAATAATGATCTCTTTGATGACGGAGGGGGGATGAACGCGGGAAGCCATTCTTTAACATTAGGAAGACTCTATGCTTGGGAAAAGAAGTTATATGAAGAAGTTAAGGTAATTCCTCTCAATCTTTTGTAATTCACTTTCATGCAAATGACATGTAGTTTGACTTTTCTGGTCAAAGAGAATAAAATTTCTGTGTCCAAATTGATGCATAGTTTTTAAATTAAGAAGACACGCTTTGTACCTCATTCAACCTTGTAAAAGTATGTAGGGTCTTTTTCATGGAAATCCCAATGTAACTTTTTACGATGAAGTGATTTTAAAGTTGTATGCTTTTGAATACACCTCAGATGACTTTCAACATCTAATTGAAATCTTTTAACGCAACCCATTTGACCTGTTAGAGACAAGACAACATAACAAAATATAACCCAAATCAACTTATTTGTTGGTAAATGTATTGAAACTTATGCCATATGTTTGTACTTAAAGTAGTTAATGAGACATTTGTATGATTTTTAGTCTGGAGACAACACTCGAAAATTATACGAGAGAAAATGCAGCCAACTGAGGAACCAAGATGTAAAGGGAGACGAGGGAGGCACAATAGACAAAACACGGGCTGCAGTTAAAGATTTGTACAGCCGGATCTTGGTTGCTATTCGAAGTGCAGAATCCATTTCAGAAAGGATTGACAAACTCAGAGATGAAGAGTTGCAGCCTCAAATAATTGAACTTTTACATGGGTAAGCCTCGAATACTGCAATAACTTGTGTGTTAACCGCTTTTACTGTATGCTATACTAGTGGTAAATCCTAACCCATGTCGTATATTTTGTACAGCTTGATGAACATGTGGAAAGTTATGTTGGACTCGCATGAAATTCAAAACAAAATCATGTCTGAAGTCAAACTGTTTACATGTCCAACATACGGAAAATTCTCAAACAACACGCACCGTCTTGCGACCCTGCAGCTGGAGGCTGAATTTCAGAACTGGCGGACATGTTTTCGAGAATATCTCACCGCACAAAAACAATATGTCGGAGCTCTTTACAGTTGGCTATCAAAGTTCATAGTTCCAGAAGTCGAATTCTACTCAAAAAGTAGAAACACATCTCAACCTTTTCAGACAATGAACGGGCCCCCGTTGCTCATGGTTTGTCAAGATTGGTTTAACTTTATGGACAAATTGCCTGACAGATCAGTTTGTGTTGCCATGAGAAGCTTCTCAAAGGATTTACACGCTTTATGGATTCAACAAGGAAAAGAACAAGATCAAAAGCGGAAAGTTGATAGCTTGTCTAAAGAACTCGACCGCAAGATTCTTGCTTTTCAGAAAACCGAAAACCGAGCCTTTGAAACAAAGATCCCAACTCTCGAGCTTTGTGAAATCGAGGCCGACCAAAAAGCAGATTACTTGAAAGAAAGAAAAGAGTATTTAGATGAGTTTAGAGCAAAAGTAGAACTGGAAAGAGGAAAACATCAAAGTTGTATGCAAGAAACTCAAAGGATCACATTAAACGGATTCCAAACAGGCTTTTGTCGGGTTTTTGAGGCTGCAATAGAGTTCTCAAAAGGGTCACTAAAAATGTATAGTGATCTCGTTGGTGTTCGTGAGAACCTGGAAAAAGTAGACAACGCATCTTATATCCAAGAAGATGGGAGCAACCGATGACAAAAAAGGGAAAAAAAGTTGATTTATGTTTTTTTAAAGGATTCTTGAGGTGATGCTATTAGTTATTCGTTGTGATTGTTGTACATTAGATTGTGATTTGTGTTCGAAGCCTCTTGCTGAGACGCATTCACTTAGATGTTGGGTTGGATTTGATTAATTAAGAAGTGGCTTTTTTTTTTTTCTTGTGCTCACAATTTTGTTGATTAGAACTGAAGTATCAACCATTTCTTGCAAATCTTTATTGGTAGTAAGTCCAATGAGTTTGTATAGAATGGTGGAGATTCTAGTGGGCAATTGGTTTGTAAATTAGCAACCTTTGTTTTGTCGATGGAGCAGTCAGCAGAGGTTCTATTGTTGAGTAGTTTTATGCATTTATTTGTTTATTTGAAAAGTGACCATTATGGTGAGGTACTATTCTACAAGAGTTCTTGAGCTTTAGTGGTTAACCATTATGTTGAAAGATGCTTGAGGTTTCACCATTGTCTTAGAAAGATGGTTGTGTTCTTGACTATTGTGTTGAAAGATGGTTGAGGTCTTGTTTATTGTCTTGAAGGATGACTGAGGTCTTGGCTATTGTCTTGAAAGATGACTGAGGTTGTGCTAGAATGTTACAAGTTAAATTTAAAATTAATCATTGTGGTGTAGAAATCTTTTTGATGTAATGATGTTCATTTTAGCAAGACGTGGGGTCCAGTTCATTCAGCCAGACGGACTCGCAGAAAAATTCAGAAAAATCCAAAAATGGGAAAATTTCTGGTTCAACCCTTTTAACCCGGTCTGACCGTTGGTTCGCCGGCCCAACCACCAGTTCACTACATGGCCGGTTCAACCTCATGACCCGGACCGACCAAGGCACTGGTTCCCGATTCGGGCCTGAAACACTGCTTTTTAGTGACGGTGTACATTAGAATCCTATGAACCGACTCATTTGGGTAGAAATTTGAAAACCAACTGATTTAGTTCAAGACCGAGCCCGTTTTTGGGGATGGAATCGAGTATAGGATCAATTTTATTTTTTTCTATGTTAATGTATAGCATCAGGTCAGATCTAAATATGCCATAGGTATAGCTGTAAAATTACATTTAAAGAATATCTTTTTATTAATCCAATACACTTTTTATAATCAGTTACGTAGATTATAACTTATTTCCCCATAATTCCTCTTCATCGGTACCAATTCCGATGTTATCAAAACCGGTATCAACATAGGTTTTTATGTGTTTTGACCGTCATAAAACATAGAGTTGAGCATATATCGGGGCGAACAAAAATAAAACCCAAAACTGGATTGTTGATACCCGGTTCATGTTTTATGTGTTTTCTCGATTTCAGTCTTCGTCTCAGGCTTGGATTGAGAAAAGCTGACAAAGACTTAACCAACTCGATGAGCAATATTTCAAACAATTTGTCCCTTTGTTGTGTGTTTTGTAGGGAGAAACAAAACAATAAGTTTCGAGATGAAGGAATAAAACCAAGAAACTTCAATTGCAATAATCTTTTTAAGCAAACTGAATAGCTAAAAGAGAGGAAGTGGTTGAATTTTTTTTATTATGGCTAAAAACTAAAGTCTGGACTAGGCATATACACCTTACAATCCGTCGAGGATGATCCTGATTAGTCCGAACCGATCTTTAAACCCATGCGTTCAAGTACAAACCCTATCAAATGTTATCTTCAAACATTTGTCCCTTGTCTTTTGTCGTGGGGTCATCTGGCGATCCTCAGCGCGCATAGGGCATCTACAATAGTAATAGTTATATTTTATCTAAAGCGACACAAGTTTCCTAAGTTTAAAGACCAAGCGCACGTGAGTCAAGAGCTTTTAAAAGAGAATGAGAAGGGCAAAATAGGTATAACCCACAATGGTTGAGTTCCATCCCCCATTTTTAAAACGGTCATAACTTTTTCATACGACATTATTTTTTTTAAAAAAATTACACCATAAAAACAAATTTTTCATCATCTTTCATTTCCATACCATATTGCTATACTTTTTAAAAAAAAAATATTTTTTTTTTGGTTGATAGTACTTGCGTCTAAATGTAAACACTTTATATTATTAATTGCGTTTAAACATGTGTGAACCAGAACAAGTCTAGTAGTAATATCTGTACTTTAAAAAAAAATTCGTTGGGTTGATAGTACTTGCGTCTAAATGTTTAAACACTTGCGTCTAATTTTTTGATTATTCGTGTTTATATTTTTGATATTATGCTCATTTATTAGGGATGACAACGGGTCGGGTATGGGTCGGGTTTGGCTAATACCATACCCATACCCGGTTATAAAATCTCATCTCATACCCGTCCCATTACCCGTCGGGTTTTTGGCGGGTATTACCCGTCGGGTATAGAGCATACCCCCGGATTTCGGGTATGCCCTTTGGGATTTTCATGTATATATATTTTTACTTTTTTGGTGTTTTATGTTTTAGAAGTCTATAATATATTAAATTGTAATAAATAACATACATATGATTATCACCATACTAATATTTGAAATATTTAGAATAAAAAAAATATATTTTGTAGCATATAAATATAAATAATAATGTCATTAAACTATAAAATTTTCAATGATGAATCTATTAAAAAGAACATTAAGTGAAGAAAAATATATATAAAACTTAAAAATTACCGGGTATATATTTCGGGTAAACGGGTATTTAGTTTCAGGTAATCGAGTCGGTATCGCCTAATACCAAACCCGTCCCATACCCGCGAAATATATTTTTTCCAATCCCAAACCCGTCCCATACCCGTCGGGTATCGGGTATACCCGTCCCAAATGCTTTGGGTTTCGGGTATACCCGTCGGGCTCGGGTTTTTTTTTGCCATCCCTGTCATTTATCATTCCTCTTGTCACCTAAGTATTATGTTTGAGCTCCAGAGAGTTTCGTTTACTGTACTATTTTTTTGCACATACATGTTTTCTTTGGTTCTGTACTATACATTTGGGTACAGTGTTACTGATCTAGTACAATTTGGTGTTGTTTAGTATTACTGCTGCTGTTTGGGTATTCTTATTACTAATTTGAGTCCTTAGTCCTTATAATGATTTCATTTTTTTATGCTGTAATCAGTTGGGTGTGTAGCCAAGGGCGAAGGATGTTGAGGGTCAGGGGTGGCCCTGGCCCTCCCTGCTTTTTGGCGCAGTGGTATAAATTTGCGATTTTCGTAGGTAAATCGAGTACGGGTTGAGTCCGGCCCCCGCCGATTTGCCACTACCGATCGGAAAAAATTAAGTCCAGCCCCTCCCGATTCGAGAACTAAGCTTCGCCAGTGTAGCTATGGTTATGTTGGTCAACTGATATCGTTCTTTACATTGCTCATTTATGTTGGTTTGCTGTGAGTATGGTTTTTCGTTTGCTGATCCACTTTACAAACTGCTGTAATAAATTAAGGGTGTTACGTATTAGAAAAACTTGTTCTGGTTCAGATATGTTTAAACGCAAGTGTTTAAAAATTTAGACGCAAGCACTATCAACCCATCAATTTTTTTTTATAAAAAGTACAGATATTACTACTAGACTTGTTCTGGTTCAGGCATGTTTAAACGCAAGTAATAATATCAAGTGTTTACATTTAGACGCAAGTAATATCAACCCAACAATTTTTTTTTTCTTTTTTAAAAATATAGCAATATGGTATGGAAATGAAAGATGATAAAAGGTTTGTTTTTATGGTGTAATTTTTTTTAAAAAATAATGTCGTATGAAAAAGTTATGGCCGTTATAAAAATGGGGGTGGAACTTTAATGACGCTAAGAAATTACCATCGTGCCCCTGATTATCAAATTTAATCCTACGTTCCATATTGTTTCTTACACTTTGTACAATAACTCATTTTTTACGGGTGTTGCTAAATGCACTCCCTTTTATTATATTTTTACTGATTGCACTCCCCCCTTAAAATTTTTAAATAAATACAGTTAACCCTTATATTTTCCAACTTCATAAGAATCGCATTAGGAATCATCCCTAATTATTCTAGGGGTTTACCTTTTTTTTGTAAGGTTAACTTCATTAAAAAACGCCAAAAGGCGGTCCACAAAACGAGGACCCCCGGCCAAAACCAAATTACATCTAATCCAACGGGAAATTACACCATTTGTTCCAATCGACACTTTTTAATCTAGCTCTATGACGAATCCAAAAATACGACGTCGACTTCACATTTTCCAAGACCTCAATCGGACGTCTAAATTTATCTTTGAACATACGGTCGTTTCTCTCCATCCAGATGCACCAAAAAGTAGAATACACTATGCCTCTAAAAACCATCTTATGCGCCTTGGGACTCACCTGATCTTCAACGAAATTGAGAATGTCCAGAACATCAAAAGCATAAAACTGACCCACTCGACACCATTGGCATACCCTACTCCAAAGTTCTATAGAGAAAGGGCATCCTGTGAAAAGATGCAAGGAGGTTTCCTGGGCCGAATCACAGAGGATACAGGATTCATCCGAAATAGGGACTTTATAAACAATTAATCTATCTTACATTTACAATAGCTCTATTTACAATAGCTCTTAGACCAGTGAAAAGTAGATAATGTGCGCCGTTTGAAAAGTCAACAATAAATCCTTTTTTGTCCTTATGTGCAACAATTAAGTGATTAACAACTACTGCAACATCCAAGCCTGTGACCATCACCGATCACCCTCGCTCAGCCCCAAGCCCAGGTTGACGACGGCATGCATCGTCAACTAGAAAGCGGCAGCTTCACCTCTTCCCTCGCCGTGATACCGTGTTCTCAGCGGCAATATTTGACCAAATCATCAATCATGTCCATTCAGATTTCAGATGCCGCTACCGCGGATCTTCACGATCTGGTTAGATCCATTATTTCAAAAAGATAGAAGCCAGAGGTAGAGTAGGTAAGCTAGAAGAGGTGGAGAAGGTGATGGTTAAGGACTTAAGGTGAGGTGGTTATGGTGTGGTGAAGGTTGAGATGTGGTGATGGTGGTGGTAGTGATGGCTTACGTGTGGCGGTGGGAAGTGATTCTGTGAACGGGCTACCGTGGGAGGCCACCGGAAGTGTTCAATTTCTCTCGCACCTCCGTCGCTTTTTTTTTTTAGCTTTTATGTGAAGTTAATGAAAGGAAAGTGATTTTTGCCTTTCTGCCTCTGGTATGCAAAAGAAACATCGTTGCTACTGCTTTTGTAGAATGGTAATATTTATATATATATACAAATCATAAAGTCGGCTCTGTCTTCAGTTTACTGTTTCGCTTAATACAATTCGATGAAGCACGTACAAGTGGTTAATGCAGCAGCCCATCATACAAACATCCTCCCTCCCTCTTTCTCTCTGCAAGCTGCTGTATCTGTGTCGGCACTTCGCCGGCGACGGTCACCTCCGTCAACATCTTCTTCATATATATCGCTTGGTCTGAGAGGACCGATGCTATTGGGAGGCGGCGCTACTGTTAAGGCGCCGTATATTCGGCGGCCGGTGACATATTTGCTTCGTCGGTTACATCTTTGCAACCTCTGCGTCGGTTCTTCCCCGGCAACCATGACCTCCGCCCTCCTCTTCCAGGTTCTAGGTTGTTCTCAGCTGTATACAAACCCCTACCTTTGTGTTCGTCAACGTTACCGGTGTTTCCTGTTACGACGCACGTTGTTACCGGGTTAATTTGCGAAACCCTAGGTGGCGGCGGTGATAAAACAGGTAATCGAACAACTGACAGATGGGGTTCTGTATTTCGAGGGTTTTTGAGCTCCGAAACCTGGTTGTGGTCGTGCTGGGCGTCGATTATGGTGGCGGCGCTATATCGTCTAAGAAGGAAGATTATACTGGTAAGAGTTGGTGTAGTTTAAGATGTGTTTTGTGTGATTGAATTGTTGTTAGGAAAATTCTTTAAGCTGTTGATGTTAATAGTCTGGTAAATGGATTTAATTTAGCTTGCTATTACGGTTTAAATGGTTTAAGAAGTTTGAACTATTAATGTCAATCATCTGGTAAATCGATTGAATTTAGTTTAGAAAACTTGCTAGCTAAATAATGTATGTTGTGTCAATTTATCGATTTACCTCGGCTAACTCATGACTGTTGTTTTTAAGAATATTAAATATTTAAGCAAGTATGAATCTTTAAGTAACTAATCCAAATACATCTTATCTATCAGGCGGCTTAACAGCTTATCGAAGGTAAAGATGTGAAATGTGTTGATTAATTTGCTGGTCATCCTTCTATGTCATGAAATTTGGTGGTTATGATGACTAAATGTTGTTTGAGTCAAAATTGGGTTAATATCTCTTGCATGCTTACCGCCATGATGATTTAGTACTTTTGCTTTGGTATTAAAATCAATCTGATGCTTATAATACCCAATTTTTAGTTGTATACCTTTGGTTGTTAAGTTCATATAGGTTAAAGCTAACAGAATTGTACGGTCATGATGCAATTATAATGAACTGTAGTTAAAGTTAATTCTAACTCCTTCATTTATGCAAACATAGACTTGGCTTTATCTGTCATCAATTCTTTGCAGTAGTGGTTTAGAAATTAGAAGTGGACCTATGTTAAGTCGTTTTTTGATTGTTCAGGGAGACTAACGCATCAGCTTGGAACTAGGGAGTGCTATGCATGTTACTGTACTTAAATTAGACAGCACATCTTTTGGTATGTGGTAGGCTTGCTTTGCTTCGTATTTTCAGCTTAGAATATCACTATCGGTTGTTGGTTATTTGTTTTGGACGTAGATGTTGCAGTGATGAATAATGCAACAGTTAAGGATTTGAAACTTGCTGTCAAGAAAAAAGTCAATGAAATGTCATTTCGGCGATGATGATCGCCTGCTACTTGGCATCGCAACTCCGGATGCAACCGTAGCGGCGCTGAGCCTACGGCGACGACGATGCTTTGCATATCTGAGTCGCTTGCTTTGTCGTTTATGTTTTTTACTTTATTTACTGCATATGGAATGTCGCATGTTTGTACCGTGTACCCGTTTGCCCCCGCCGCGGCACCGCGCGGCGGGTATAAAACTAGTGGTAAATTAAAACCCAAAATTCATTTTTAACCCACAAACTAGACAATTTTTTTCGTTTTCAAAATTTGGCCATTCTCAATGATGGGGATATATAACTTATATTTAGAAATACATATTTAGGCCTAGAAATATGTCTAACTTTATGTGGTTTGATTTTTATTGCTAATCAGAACGATTTTTAAACCAATGTAATTCAATTGCTCCAAAAGAAAAACAAGATTCATATGTTTTGATATAATTTACTTTCAAGAGATACTAAATGCTACAATATACACGATTTAAGCTATAACAATCGCAAAAAATAAACGTATCACGCTTGTCCCAACATAGGGTGGCCGGCCATAGACCATACCAAACACCCACTCCCACCATCATCATATCTCTCTCCACTCTCACTCACTGAGTTAGAAATTCGTGTTATGGTTTTACATGTTTTCCAGCTTTCGTCGTCGTTCGGTTACTACTTAGCAAGGTTCTACGCTCACCGCCCCCGCAACGCGGGGCTTAATACTAGTTTTTATATATGTAGATCAAAAGAAGGAAATTAAGAAAGAATTATTGAAGAATTAATATGCATCTTTGACTTCTTGATACTGGCACGTATTCAAGTGAAATAATAATTCAACTTTTTTTTTTCAATTAATTTTTTTTTTTAACAACAAACCAAGCTTTTATTAAAAACTAGCAAGACGCTAGCAAGGAACTCCGAACACAACAATCCGAAAACAAAAAACAAAACCGAAAACAATCATAAAAAAGAATCAAACCCAGACCACTGTGACACGGGACAGCCTATAACATCTTCGCCGCGTCGAATCTGCACCACGAATCCCAAGTCATGTTCCTCATTCTGCCCCGATTAGTAACCCATAGGAAACTCATCACCTTAATCTCTTCGAGAATTTTCCGAGTTATCACCTGCTTTTGATTAAAAATAAAGTCGTTCCGTGCCCTCCAAATACTCCAAAACGCTGTCAATATCACCGCATAAAAGGCTTTCCTAACCCGAGTCCCATTTTTTGCTATGAGATGATACCTCAATAAATCCTTCGCATGAAAAGCAAAGAATGTCGGAACGTTACACCAATCGAAAACTATCTGCCATATGTCCATAAAAACTGGACAACCTGTGAATAAATGATCCACCGACTCAATCGTTGTATCACAAATTCTGCACTGACCCGTCTCTATCTGAATGTTGCGCTTCATAAGCGCTTCCGCAGTCTGTAACCTGTCTAGAAACGCCCGCCATGCGACAATAGCAACCTTCTTAGGAACCCAGTTGCACCATTCAAACTCGCATTCTGACAGCTGATTGCTGGCTTCGAAGAAAACATGCTTCATGCTACGAACAGAAAATTCAGCACTATCTCCCAAAGACCAGGTCCAAGTGTCTTTACCCAGCCCTAAACGAACCCCGAATAGCACCTGCAGCAGGTCAAATAGCTCAGCAGCTTCAGCGCCAGACATCAACTCACGTCGCCAGGCCCACGTCATCTGCGCAGTCTCACCAATCATCTGGACCCGATCCGAAACATTACATAAACGATCCCTCTCAAGTGCGAATAAGAGAGGGAATTTTATCCGAAAACATGTATCTGCAGCCCACCAATCATACCAGAATAAGATCGAATGACCATCCCGAAGATTTCCTTTTATCACACGCGAGGGCTCCATATCCATACTACCCAAAATACCCGGGATACTCGCGATTTGTTTCCACGTTCCTCCCAAAGAGACTTTCATTGGGATAAAATTCCACTCACGACCATTTGCATGAATAGACCAAACCACTTTGCGCCATAACGCCGAGTGACTTGTCTTGAATCTCCACCACCATTTAGCTAGTACGCTTAGGTTAGCGTCTTTAAGTGAACCCAACCCCACGCCCCCATACTTGACCGGAGCTCTAACTCTCTCCCATGCCAACCAACTCATCTTGTCCACCTCATCCGTGCTACCCCAAAAGAAAATGTGCCTTATCTTCTCAAGGGAATTAATCACGTGAATAGTTGCCCGGAATAGAGAAAAATAATAAAGCGGAAGTGAGCTCAACACCGATTTTAAAAGAGTTATCCGCCCCCCATAAGACAAACATTTGGCCTTCCAAGCCGATAGCTTTTTCTGAAGCTTCCCCATAACCGGTTCCCAATTGCGCACCAAATTCATATTTGATGCGATTGGAACACCAAGATGAATAAAAGGAAATTGCCCCGGAATACAATTTATTGCTTTAGCCATATCCGCCACCTCCAAATCCGACACTCCCACCCCATAAAGACAACTCTTCTTAGAGCTTATCCTCAACCCGGAGATCAAGTAAAAGCCCCGTAGGATTCTTCTAAGATTAAGCACATTGGTCAACGACCACTCGCCACAGAAAACAACGTCATCCGCATAATTAAAGTGGGAAAGTAAAGGCCCCGAACCACCCACTTTGATACCATGAAAGGTCCCTAGCAAACACGCGCGTCTGACTATCCGGGTAAGGCCCTCCATGGTAATTATAAACAAAAACGGTGACATAGGATCCCCCTGACGCAAGCCATGCTGACAAGTGAACTCATAAGTTGGTGACCCGTTAACTAACACCGAGGCGCGTGAGATACGGACTATGGACATCACCCAACCACGCCATTTAGAGGAGAAATTCATTTGAGCCATAATATCATCCAAGAAATCCCACCTCAACGAGTCATACGCCTTCTCAATGTCCACCTTAAGAAAGAGCCCTTTCAACCCCGATTTCTTTAACCATGTGATCGTCTCGTTCAATATTAAAGGCCCATCAAGAATATTCCGGTCACTTAAAAAAGCGGTCTGTTCTTCGGATATAAGGCTAGCCATTACTTTCTTCAAGCGAAGGACTAACACTTTTGAGATCACCTTATTAATAACACCAACCAAACTAATCGGTCTATAATCCGAAAGAGTTGCCTGATCACGGCCTTTAGGAATCAAGGCAATGAAGGCCGAAAAACACCCTTCATTTATACAACCATTCGAATGAAAATCCGACATCAGCCTCATAAAGTCCATCTTCAGTTTGGGCCAAAACTTCTTTATGAAAACAAAATTGAACCCATCCGGCCCAAGTGCTTTATCCCCATCACACTCCCACACCGCACTAGTAACCTCTACAGTGGAAAACTTAGCATCTAGTAATCCGACTTCATCATCTGTCAATCGAGGAACATCAGGACAAATAAAATCAGGTTTAGCCACCATAGGACTACAAAATTTATTAGCAAAGAACTCCGCAATCTTTTCTTTTACAATCATCGGTTCTGAAAACCACACGTCATTAACCCGAACCCCATGAATCCGATTAGAAGCCATGTTTAGTTTAATAATACCATGAAAGTATTTGGAATTCTCATCCCCATCAAGCGCCCATTTTACCCGCGACTTTTGCTCCGCATCCATAACCCGAAGTCGTTCTTCTTCAAAAATAACCCGTCTGGCATCTGCTCTATTCTCTAGTTCAGCATCAGATAGAGACCGATTTTCTGCTAGTATTTCGAGGTCAGCAACAACCTTTTTATTCTCAAGGAGCTTAACATTTCGTTTACTACGCTCCGCGTTTACCCACAGCTTGATTCTACCCTTCAACCACTTTAATTTTGCAGCTAGTGCAATATCCGAGGCCCCGGATAATAAAATGAATCAGCAATGGAGTTCACAAAATCCTCAAAACCCGGCATTTCTAACCACGAGTTATAGAAGCGAAAAGGCGCATAACCATAATCGGTGTTTTTCAACGATAATAAAATCGGACAATGATCAGTTAAGAACCTGGGAAGCGCAGTAACAGCAGCACCCGGCCAAGCTGTCAGAAAATCATGGCATACCAAAAATCTGTCGAGCTTGCTCAGTTTATCCCCACTACCTGCCATATAAGTAAACCGGTGCCCAGACATGTTGTATTCAAAAAGACCAGCCTTAGTGATAAAAGAGTTAAAAGCCAACGCCTGCTGATTAGAAAATTCAGAATTCATCCTCTCGTCCGGAGATCTGACATCGTTGAAATCTCCCATCATCACCCATAATCCCAATAAAGACCTCCTGAAAAATAACAACTCATCCCAAAAAGCCTTACGACCAGCAGGGTCGTTTGGCGCATGAATATTAGCAATATTAACATGTACACTACTGTGAACTATCCAGCCCGAAACAATTAACACATTATGAGTTCGTACCACACCAGATTTCCTGAAACACGTTGGGTCCCACCAACAGATAAGACCCCCCGCTGTTCCATCCGAATTAACAAAAACCGAATTAAAAGAAGAATTACCCCAACACCTCGAAAGCACATGAAGTGATGGATCCGAAATCTTTGATTCTTGAACCGAAAGAAAGTCAACCCCATGAGACTGCTTAAGCCCGCGAACCCAGTCCGATTTCCCCTTACCCGTAATCCCACGAATGTTTATTGATAAACAATTCATTGATTAACCGAGGCACCCAGCTCCGTAATAATTTCTTCAGCAATCGGACCAGAAAACGACTTCAAATTAATACCCACCATCTCATTCGCCTCAATGGTTTTGTCAACTTCCTTGTTAATCTCTGCTGCCTCAGTGACTACATCGTCGGACATCGTAACATCACCAACATCAGCCCTACCATCTACAACAGGTTGCTCCTCATCAGGAGGACGAACAACCGGTTGAGAAGCAGTACCCGAGCCCCCAGCAGTAACCTCGTCCATACTTCTAACAACCATCGTCGGACCCACCTGCTCCTCCACCTCTACATAATCGAGACCAGCCCTAGAAGTTATCCGGTTAATTGGTAAATTAGACAAAGAAACCTGAGCCCTCTTCCTGCTCTTAAAAGGAGTAGTTTTACCCACCAGAAATTCCTTTGGGCCATTAAAAGATGATCCACCAATTTTTTTTTTTAACAACAAACCAAGCTTTTATTAAAAACTAGCAAGACGCTAGCAAGGAACTCCGAACACAACAATCCGAAAACAAAAAACAAAACCGAAAACAATCATAAAAAAGAATCAAACCCAGACCACTGTGACACGGGACAGCCTATAACATCTTCGCCGCGTCGAATCTGCACCACGAATCCCAAGTCATGTTCCTCATTCTGCCCCGATTAGTAACCCATAGGAAACTCATCACCTTAATCTCTTCGAGAATTTTCCGAGTTATCACCTGCTTTTGATTAAAAATAAAGTCGTTCCGTGCCCTCCAAATACTCCAAAACGCTGTCAATATCACCGCATAAAAGGCTTTCCTAACCCGAGTCCCATTTTTTGCTATGAGATGATACCTCAATAAATCCTTCGCATGAAAAGCAAAGAATGTCGGAACGTTACACCAATCGAAAACTATCTGCCATATGTCCATAAAAACTGGACAACCTGTGAATAAATGATCCACCGACTCAATCGTTGTATCACAAATTCTGCACTGACCCGTCTCTATCTGAATGTTGCGCTTCATAAGCGCTTCCGCAGTCTGTAACCTGTCTAGAAACGCCCGCCATGCGACAATAGCAACCTTCTTAGGAACCCAGTTGCACCATTCAAACTCGCATTCTGACAGCTGATTGCTGGCTTCGAAGAAAACATGCTTCATGCTACGAACAGAAAATTCAGCACTATCTCCCAAAGACCAGGTCCAAGTGTCTTTACCCAGCCCTAAACGAACCCCGAATAGCACCTGCAGCAGGTCAAATAGCTCAGCAGCTTCAGCGCCAGACATCAACTCACGTCGCCAGGCCCACGTCATCTGCGCAGTCTCACCAATCATCTGGACCCGATCCGAAACATTACATAAACGATCCCTCTCAAGTGCGAATAAGAGAGGGAATTTTATCCGAAAACATGTATCTGCAGCCCACCAATCATACCAGAATAAGATCGAATGACCATCCCGAAGATTTCCTTTTATCACACGCGAGGGCTCCATATCCATACTACCCAAAATACCCGGGATACTCGCGATTTGTTTCCACGTTCCTCCCAAAGAGACTTTCATTGGGATAAAATTCCACTCACGACCATTTGCATGAATAGACCAAACCACTTTGCGCCATAACGCCGAGTGACTTGTCTTGAATCTCCACCACCATTTAGCTAGTACGCTTAGGTTAGCGTCTTTAAGTGAACCCAACCCCACGCCCCCATACTTGACCGGAGCTCTAACTCTCTCCCATGCCAACCAACTCATCTTGTCCACCTCATCCGTGCTACCCCAAAAGAAAATGTGCCTTATCTTCTCAAGGGAATTAATCACGTGAATAGTTGCCCGGAATAGAGAAAAATAATAAAGCGGAAGTGAGCTCAACACCGATTTTAAAAGAGTTATCCGCCCCCCATAAGACAAACATTTGGCCTTCCAAGCCGATAGCTTTTTCTGAAGCTTCCCCATAACCGGTTCCCAATTGCGCACCAAATTCATATTTGATGCGATTGGAACACCAAGATGAATAAAAGGAAATTGCCCCGGAATACAATTTATTGCTTTAGCCATATCCGCCACCTCCAAATCCGACACTCCCACCCCATAAAGACAACTCTTCTTAGAGCTTATCCTCAACCCGGAGATCAAGTAAAAGCCCCGTAGGATTCTTCTAAGATTAAGCACATTGGTCAACGACCACTCGCCACAGAAAACAACGTCATCCGCATAATTAAAGTGGGAAAGTAAAGGCCCCGAACCACCCACTTTGATACCATGAAAGGTCCCTAGCAAACACGCGCGTCTGACTATCCGGGTAAGGCCCTCCATGGTAATTATAAACAAAAACGGTGACATAGGATCCCCCTGACGCAAGCCATGCTGACAAGTGAACTCATAAGTTGGTGACCCGTTAACTAACACCGAGGCGCGTGAGATACGGACTATGGACATCACCCAACCACGCCATTTAGAGGAGAAATTCATTTGAGCCATAATATCATCCAAGAAATCCCACCTCAACGAGTCATACGCCTTCTCAATGTCCACCTTAAGAAAGAGCCCTTTCAACCCCGATTTCTTTAACCATGTGATCGTCTCGTTCAATATTAAAGGCCCATCAAGAATATTCCGGTCACTTAAAAAAGCGGTCTGTTCTTCGGATATAAGGCTAGCCATTACTTTCTTCAAGCGAAGGACTAACACTTTTGAGATCACCTTATTAATAACACCAACCAAACTAATCGGTCTATAATCCGAAAGAGTTGCCTGATCACGGCCTTTAGGAATCAAGGCAATGAAGGCCGAAAAACACCCTTCATTTATACAACCATTCGAATGAAAATCCGACATCAGCCTCATAAAGTCCATCTTCAGTTTGGGCCAAAACTTCTTTATGAAAACAAAATTGAACCCATCCGGCCCAAGTGCTTTATCCCCATCACACTCCCACACCGCACTAGTAACCTCTACAGTGGAAAACTTAGCATCTAGTAATCCGACTTCATCATCTGTCAATCGAGGAACATCAGGACAAATAAAATCAGGTTTAGCCACCATAGGACTACAAAATTTATTAGCAAAGAACTCCGCAATCTTTTCTTTTACAATCATCGGTTCTGAAAACCACACGTCATTAACCCGAACCCCATGAATCCGATTAGAAGCCATGTTTAGTTTAATAATACCATGAAAGTATTTGGAATTCTCATCCCCATCAAGCGCCCATTTTACCCGCGACTTTTGCTCCGCATCCATAACCCGAAGTCGTTCTTCTTCAAAAATAACCCGTCTGGCATCTGCTCTATTCTCTAGTTCAGCATCAGATAGAGACCGATTTTCTGCTAGTATTTCGAGGTCAGCAACAACCTTTTTATTCTCAAGGAGCTTAACATTTCGTTTACTACGCTCCGCGTTTACCCACAGCTTGATTCTACCCTTCAACCACTTTAATTTTGCAGCTAGTGCAATATCCGAGGCCCCGGATAATAAAATGAATCAGCAATGGAGTTCACAAAATCCTCAAAACCCGGCATTTCTAACCACGAGTTATAGAAGCGAAAAGGCGCATAACCATAATCGGTGTTTTTCAACGATAATAAAATCGGACAATGATCAGTTAAGAACCTGGGAAGCGCAGTAACAGCAGCACCCGGCCAAGCTGTCAGAAAATCATGGCATACCAAAAATCTGTCGAGCTTGCTCAGTTTATCCCCACTACCTGCCATATAAGTAAACCGGTGCCCAGACATGTTGTATTCAAAAAGACCAGCCTTAGTGATAAAAGAGTTAAAAGCCAACGCCTGCTGATTAGAAAATTCAGAATTCATCCTCTCGTCCGGAGATCTGACATCGTTGAAATCTCCCATCATCACCCATAATCCCAATAAAGACCTCCTGAAAAATAACAACTCATCCCAAAAAGCCTTACGACCAGCAGGGTCGTTTGGCGCATGAATATTAGCAATATTAACATGTACACTACTGTGAACTATCCAGCCCGAAACAATTAACACATTATGAGTTCGTACCACACCAGATTTCCTGAAACACGTTGGGTCCCACCAACAGATAAGACCCCCCGCTGTTCCATCCGAATTAACAAAAACCGAATTAAAAGAAGAATTACCCCAACACCTCGAAAGCACATGAAGTGATGGATCCGAAATCTTTGATTCTTGAACCGAAAGAAAGTCAACCCCATGAGACTGCTTAAGCCCGCGAACCCAGTCCGATTTCCCCTTACCCGTAATCCCACGAATGTTTATTGATAAACAATTCATTGATTAACCGAGGCACCCAGCTCCGTAATAATTTCTTCAGCAATCGGACCAGAAAACGACTTCAAATTAATACCCACCATCTCATTCGCCTCAATGGTTTTGTCAACTTCCTTGTTAATCTCTGCTGCCTCAGTGACTACATCGTCGGACATCGTAACATCACCAACATCAGCCCTACCATCTACAACAGGTTGCTCCTCATCAGGAGGACGAACAACCGGTTGAGAAGCAGTACCCGAGCCCCCAGCAGTAACCTCGTCCATACTTCTAACAACCATCGTCGGACCCACCTGCTCCTCCACCTCTACATAATCGAGACCAGCCCTAGAAGTTATCCGGTTAATTGGTAAATTAGACAAAGAAACCTGAGCCCTCTTCCTGCTCTTAAAAGGAGTAGTTTTACCCACCAGAAATTCCTTTGGGCCATTAAAAGATGATCCACCAATTTTTTTTTTTAACAACAAACCAAGCTTTTATTAAAAACTAGCAAGACGCTAGCAAGGAACTCCGAACACAACAATCCGAAAACAAAAAACAAAACCGAAAACAATCATAAAAAAGAATCAAACCCAGACCACTGTGACACGGGACAGCCTATAACATCTTCGCCGCGTCGAATCTGCACCACGAATCCCAAGTCATGTTCCTCATTCTGCCCCGATTAGTAACCCATAGGAAACTCATCACCTTAATCTCTTCGAGAATTTTCCGAGTTATCACCTGCTTTTGATTAAAAATAAAGTCGTTCCGTGCCCTCCAAATACTCCAAAACGCTGTCAATATCACCGCATAAAAGGCTTTCCTAACCCGAGTCCCATTTTTTGCTATGAGATGATACCTCAATAAATCCTTCGCATGAAAAGCAAAGAATGTCGGAACGTTACACCAATCGAAAACTATCTGCCATATGTCCATAAAAACTGGACAACCTGTGAATAAATGATCCACCGACTCAATCGTTGTATCACAAATTCTGCACTGACCCGTCTCTATCTGAATGTTGCGCTTCATAAGCGCTTCCGCAGTCTGTAACCTGTCTAGAAACGCCCGCCATGCGACAATAGCAACCTTCTTAGGAACCCAGTTGCACCATTCAAACTCGCATTCTGACAGCTGATTGCTGGCTTCGAAGAAAACATGCTTCATGCTACGAACAGAAAATTCAGCACTATCTCCCAAAGACCAGGTCCAAGTGTCTTTACCCAGCCCTAAACGAACCCCGAATAGCACCTGCAGCAGGTCAAATAGCTCAGCAGCTTCAGCGCCAGACATCAACTCACGTCGCCAGGCCCACGTCATCTGCGCAGTCTCACCAATCATCTGGACCCGATCCGAAACATTACATAAACGATCCCTCTCAAGTGCGAATAAGAGAGGGAATTTTATCCGAAAACATGTATCTGCAGCCCACCAATCATACCAGAATAAGATCGAATGACCATCCCGAAGATTTCCTTTTATCACACGCGAGGGCTCCATATCCATACTACCCAAAATACCCGGGATACTCGCGATTTGTTTCCACGTTCCTCCCAAAGAGACTTTCATTGGGATAAAATTCCACTCACGACCATTTGCATGAATAGACCAAACCACTTTGCGCCATAACGCCGAGTGACTTGTCTTGAATCTCCACCACCATTTAGCTAGTACGCTTAGGTTAGCGTCTTTAAGTGAACCCAACCCCACGCCCCCATACTTGACCGGAGCTCTAACTCTCTCCCATGCCAACCAACTCATCTTGTCCACCTCATCCGTGCTACCCCAAAAGAAAATGTGCCTTATCTTCTCAAGGGAATTAATCACGTGAATAGTTGCCCGGAATAGAGAAAAATAATAAAGCGGAAGTGAGCTCAACACCGATTTTAAAAGAGTTATCCGCCCCCCATAAGACAAACATTTGGCCTTCCAAGCCGATAGCTTTTTCTGAAGCTTCCCCATAACCGGTTCCCAATTGCGCACCAAATTCATATTTGATGCGATTGGAACACCAAGATGAATAAAAGGAAATTGCCCCGGAATACAATTTATTGCTTTAGCCATATCCGCCACCTCCAAATCCGACACTCCCACCCCATAAAGACAACTCTTCTTAGAGCTTATCCTCAACCCGGAGATCAAGTAAAAGCCCCGTAGGATTCTTCTAAGATTAAGCACATTGGTCAACGACCACTCGCCACAGAAAACAACGTCATCCGCATAATTAAAGTGGGAAAGTAAAGGCCCCGAACCACCCACTTTGATACCATGAAAGGTCCCTAGCAAACACGCGCGTCTGACTATCCGGGTAAGGCCCTCCATGGTAATTATAAACAAAAACGGTGACATAGGATCCCCCTGACGCAAGCCATGCTGACAAGTGAACTCATAAGTTGGTGACCCGTTAACTAACACCGAGGCGCGTGAGATACGGACTATGGACATCACCCAACCACGCCATTTAGAGGAGAAATTCATTTGAGCCATAATATCATCCAAGAAATCCCACCTCAACGAGTCATACGCCTTCTCAATGTCCACCTTAAGAAAGAGCCCTTTCAACCCCGATTTCTTTAACCATGTGATCGTCTCGTTCAATATTAAAGGCCCATCAAGAATATTCCGGTCACTTAAAAAAGCGGTCTGTTCTTCGGATATAAGGCTAGCCATTACTTTCTTCAAGCGAAGGACTAACACTTTTGAGATCACCTTATTAATAACACCAACCAAACTAATCGGTCTATAATCCGAAAGAGTTGCCTGATCACGGCCTTTAGGAATCAAGGCAATGAAGGCCGAAAAACACCCTTCATTTATACAACCATTCGAATGAAAATCCGACATCAGCCTCATAAAGTCCATCTTCAGTTTGGGCCAAAACTTCTTTATGAAAACAAAATTGAACCCATCCGGCCCAAGTGCTTTATCCCCATCACACTCCCACACCGCACTAGTAACCTCTACAGTGGAAAACTTAGCATCTAGTAATCCGACTTCATCATCTGTCAATCGAGGAACATCAGGACAAATAAAATCAGGTTTAGCCACCATAGGACTACAAAATTTATTAGCAAAGAACTCCGCAATCTTTTCTTTTACAATCATCGGTTCTGAAAACCACACGTCATTAACCCGAACCCCATGAATCCGATTAGAAGCCATGTTTAGTTTAATAATACCATGAAAGTATTTGGAATTCTCATCCCCATCAAGCGCCCATTTTACCCGCGACTTTTGCTCCGCATCCATAACCCGAAGTCGTTCTTCTTCAAAAATAACCCGTCTGGCATCTGCTCTATTCTCTAGTTCAGCATCAGATAGAGACCGATTTTCTGCTAGTATTTCGAGGTCAGCAACAACCTTTTTATTCTCAAGGAGCTTAACATTTCGTTTACTACGCTCCGCGTTTACCCACAGCTTGATTCTACCCTTCAACCACTTTAATTTTGCAGCTAGTGCAATATCCGAGGCCCCGGATAATAAAATGAATCAGCAATGGAGTTCACAAAATCCTCAAAACCCGGCATTTCTAACCACGAGTTATAGAAGCGAAAAGGCGCATAACCATAATCGGTGTTTTTCAACGATAATAAAATCGGACAATGATCAGTTAAGAACCTGGGAAGCGCAGTAACAGCAGCACCCGGCCAAGCTGTCAGAAAATCATGGCATACCAAAAATCTGTCGAGCTTGCTCAGTTTATCCCCACTACCTGCCATATAAGTAAACCGGTGCCCAGACATGTTGTATTCAAAAAGACCAGCCTTAGTGATAAAAGAGTTAAAAGCCAACGCCTGCTGATTAGAAAATTCAGAATTCATCCTCTCGTCCGGAGATCTGACATCGTTGAAATCTCCCATCATCACCCATAATCCCAATAAAGACCTCCTGAAAAATAACAACTCATCCCAAAAAGCCTTACGACCAGCAGGGTCGTTTGGCGCATGAATATTAGCAATATTAACATGTACACTACTGTGAACTATCCAGCCCGAAACAATTAACACATTATGAGTTCGTACCACACCAGATTTCCTGAAACACGTTGGGTCCCACCAACAGATAAGACCCCCCGCTGTTCCATCCGAATTAACAAAAACCGAATTAAAAGAAGAATTACCCCAACACCTCGAAAGCACATGAAGTGATGGATCCGAAATCTTTGATTCTTGAACCGAAAGAAAGTCAACCCCATGAGACTGCTTAAGCCCGCGAACCCAGTCCGATTTCCCCTTACCCGTAATCCCACGAATGTTTATTGATAAACAATTCATTGATTAACCGAGGCACCCAGCTCCGTAATAATTTCTTCAGCAATCGGACCAGAAAACGACTTCAAATTAATACCCACCATCTCATTCGCCTCAATGGTTTTGTCAACTTCCTTGTTAATCTCTGCTGCCTCAGTGACTACATCGTCGGACATCGTAACATCACCAACATCAGCCCTACCATCTACAACAGGTTGCTCCTCATCAGGAGGACGAACAACCGGTTGAGAAGCAGTACCCGAGCCCCCAGCAGTAACCTCGTCCATACTTCTAACAACCATCGTCGGACCCACCTGCTCCTCCACCTCTACATAATCGAGACCAGCCCTAGAAGTTATCCGGTTAATTGGTAAATTAGACAAAGAAACCTGAGCCCTCTTCCTGCTCTTAAAAGGAGTAGTTTTACCCACCAGAAATTCCTTTGGGCCATTAAAAGATGATCCACCAATAAATTCAGGATGAGTTTGGGCCTCTCCATCCGATCCACACAACAAGCATGTGTCTGGCCCACCTCTTTTGAAATAAAGCCCATTAACAGAAACAAGCCCATGACATTTGAAAAATTACCACCAAGACTCAACTCTCCAGAAGGAAAGTCAGACTTTCCATGCAACGGTTCCGGAGAATTAGGCTGCAACGGTTCCGAAGAATCAGGCTGAATATTCTCCGTAATTAACGCATCCCCGTTCTCCGACTGACTGGCCGTTCCAACCTCCGGTGGTTGATCCCTGATCTCACCCTCCTCCATGGCATCCTCCCTGCCACTGTCTTGAACCACTTCAAATTCAGGAATCCAGGCCGTATTCTCTTCGACTACCCACACAGTGTGAGATTTATTACGCCACACCACCGTTACTTCTTCGTCAATCCTGTAGGCTAGCTTGTAAGGACGTGAGAATACCCGACAGCATTATCCAGGCCACTGAATCTGAACTAATAGTTGTTGTCCATTAAATGTCATATAGTGACGTTTCGAAAATTTCTCTAGGGAGAATACATCTGCTTCAACTATGATATTGAAAACATATATAAAAAAATCTATCCGTTTTTTTATTTTAATATAACAAATTAACAAATTTAGGTCTTTGTTATCGTACATTGTTCGACTTGGTCGCCGGACACTCGCCGGAGAAACCCTCCAACCGACATCTTCCATACTACCCCTCCCCTCTCTCTCTCCAAGCAAAGCCACCCCATCACCATTTTCTTCAACCTCTAGCCACCATCATTGCTTTAAACGACATCACTATCATTGCTTTAATTGATAGTTTGGGTGTTTTTTTTGAACGGCCAACAAATCACCTTTATTCAACACCATAAAAACCACGCTAGCGGGATACTAGCACAACACCAATCACCCGGATAATACAAAGCAAATAAAAATAACAAACCACAAAATACAAAATACGCATATAGCCTACCAACCCACTTTATACAATCTAAGTCCACTCCATATGGTCCAATCCAACTCGGAAAATTTGGATCGCGACTTCACCCATAAGAGGCTCCTGGACTTAATTTCTCCCATAATACTCTGCATCGAGGCCCTCTTCTGTTCGAACACTAGTTGATTGCGATACTTCCAAACACACCATATTGTAGTTAACCAAATTGCTTGAATCGCCTTCTTATAATTCCCGGACCCACCCACGTATCTATGAAAGCTAATAACATCATTTTATGCTGAACGCGTAAAAGGAATTAATTCCGCACCATTGTGTAACAAGTTGCCATACCGACTGCGCAAACGGGCACGACACGAATAAGTGATCAACTGACTCCTCCAATTCTTCACAGACCGGACATCTACACGACGCTACTGGAATCCCACGCCTAGAAAGAGCACATCTAGTTGGAAGCCGATTCAGCGCTGCACGCCAAGAGACTATCGAGACCTTTTTTGGAATCCAACTATTCCATACTTGTGGACCTTGACCTCCAGAGAACCGTATGTCGCCCAATGCCAGCTTGATACTCTTCACTGAAAAGCCGCCCAACCCCCCCTGTTGCCATACCCATTTATCCCCAACCCCAGATAAAGAAATATCACCCACCAAGTGCAGCAGCCGTTGCATTTCAAGGAACTCCACATTATCTTGAAGCCCCCTTTTCCATTGCCACCCAACCCCATTTGGACCCACACCCAAGCGTTCTGAAACAGTAGCCCATTTGTTGATCTCTAAATCAAAAAGACTTGGAAATTCAACATGTAAAGGAACCCCCCGACCCATTTATCGATCCAGAACAAGACCCCCGTGCCTCTGCCCACGATACCCGAAATGGCACCCGCTACGTCAAACCCAACTTCTCGAACCTCCTTCACGGCCTTATGAATTTGTTTCCACGGTCCCGGAATCGACAACTTAATAGGAATAAAGTTCCAATTCCGCGAACTATGGTGAATCGCCCAAACCACCCTCTTCCATAATGAATTCTCTACAACTTTAAATCGCCACCACCATTTTGCTAACATCGCCAAATTCGTGTCTCTAAGAGAGCCAAATCCGATGCCACCATATTCAACCGGCGCGATCACTTTTTGCCAACCAACCCAATTCATCTTGGCTTTCTCATCGGACCCACCCCAAAAGAATACCCGCCTAATTCTATCCAAGTCTTCAATTACACGATCCGGGGCTCGATAGAGAGAGAAATAATATGTCGGCAAGGAGTTGAGTACCGACTTAATCAATGTTATCCTTCCCCCATACGAGATCGTCTTAGCCTTCCAAACCGTCAATCGCTTCCGAAATGTGTTTTACAACCCCAACCCACGCATTACAATGATTCATATTAGCCCCAATTTGGAGCCAAGATGAATAAAAGGAAGTTTGCCTACTTTGCAACCAAGCAAATTTGCCATCAGATTGACCCTCGATTCATCTACTGTTATCCCAAAAAGAGCACACTTAGCCATATTAACTCTCAAGCCGCCGCTAAATGAAAACATCTAAGGATTCTCCTTAAATTCCGAACATTGAAGGCCGACCATTCACCCATAAACGCGACATCGTCCGCATACAAGAGATGGGACAACACCGGGCCTGTTTCACCACATCTTAATCCGTAAAATAAACCAACCGAGCAAGCCTTTTTCATCATGGCCGACAAGGCTTCCATCACCAATACAAACAAGAAAGGCGATATTGGGTCGCCTTGCCTAAGCCCCCCGATGACATTGAAACTCAATAGTCGGCGAACCAATGACGAGCACCAACGCCTTTGCCGAAGAGACTATTGCCCAAATCCAGTTTCGCCACTTTTCCGGGAAGTTCATTTGCTCAAGAATCGACATTAAAAAACACCAACTTACCGGTTACCTGCTGAGTAGGTTAATGATACGCAACCAATGGTTGTACTTTCCAAGGCAATAAGCTTCAACAAATTGTACTATAATTGATGCCACGTATTATGTCATCTTTTGACATTTTCCAAATCCTAAGGTCAAATTCGTAATTACGGTTCCTTTTAGTCTTTTACCCTAAATTCATTGGTCACCGCTATATAACCACTCGCCTGTTGTGCAACAACCCAATTTGGTTGTATCACATAACACTTTGGATCTAATCTTTAGGTTCTGTTTCAATCTAATTTTGATTTGATTTGATTTGAATATTCTGCAATCGCTTGATGGAAGTTGGATCTATTGGTTTTGGAGTTCTTAGAGATGGTTTTACCTCTTCGCTTGACCGTGGTTTCTCTGTTTAATTTGGAAGGTATAAATTGTTTCCACTTTGTTTTGTCACCCTTTCATGTAACTAAGATACATTAGAAAAATCATCACTTTGTAAAATTGTATTGTAAAAATCGAATCTGTTTATACTTTCGTGAATGGGAATTTTATCCTCAAAGAGCAGACAAACATGTACATGTCTTTTTCTAGACCTCACATAAGTATGTATTTTATTATTCCCCTGTGACTGTATTGAGAGAAATCAAGGACAGTTGGGTAGCTCACTCTCTTTATTATCAAGTTCAGAGTTATATAATGGGTGATGCTATCTAGACATCTTTCGAAAAATCCTAGACATCCCCCCTACGGACCGTGAGGCCCCCACGGCCCGTTGTGGCCAAATCAGTGAAAAAAGACGGGTCGTCGGGGCCTCAACAGCCCGTCATTATACAGATAAGTGAAAAAAGACGGGCCGTACAGGCTCCCATAACCCGTCCTAATACGAGGTACGAGGTGTCATTCTGACCCCCTGCAAAAGCAGGGGGTTCAGACTGAAAAGGTCTGAAAAGGTGTTTCACCATGGGCCGTGGGGCCCCGGCGGCCCGTCAAAATGTATAGGTTTGGACATTTTATGCCTTCACAGCCAGTGGAGGCCCCGACGGCCTGTCAAGATTTCAAATTTAACCAAAACGTGATCAGCTTCTTTCTCATTTGAACCAAACCTTAAAACATCACCACCACCAAGCGTACATATATTTTAATTTTTTGCTTTACAAATGTACATATTTTCTTTATTGACATGCAAACCTTACGTTTGGTCAGGTTACGACCAACATAGTCTATAGCCAGCATGCTTTGATTAAGAGATACATAAGAGGCCCCGAACAGCTTGCTCCACGCGCTTGTGATGAAAATAGACAAAGTTATGGAGTCACGGCGCATAGCGGTAAACCACTCGTTCGAATTCATTCGATCAACAAGAATGTGGCACCATGAACTACCGATGTTTCAAAACGTACTCGGTAGGGTGTCCCATACAACGCTCAATATGTTGGTCGGGGAGTTCAATAAGATACAGTATTTAATAGAAAAAAACAAGTCTCGTGATCACCGACTTAAGGTGAGTTTTGGATTGCCATGTGCCTGTCAACTGCAATCGTATGATAGAAAAGGTAACATCATTTTTTAGACTTATTATTATTTTTTAGGATATAATAGTCAAGTTTATAAATGTTTGAAGCATTTTGTAGACGACTTGTGTTGTCTGGTTTGTACAAAAATAGAGGAAACTCTGTCGAAATTTTTATAAAAATCTGAAACGTTTTTTATTTTGTTTATGCGTTTTTGTAGATTATTGATTATTGTTGTGATTGAATATATATCAGGTATACAAGTGTCAATGGCTGATATCGACGTCTTCTGGACACGACTTGACTATTTGCCAGAAGCAGCTGAGACTCCCCGAGTATGACTTTCAGCAGGAAATGAATGCATTCACTGAGCAACTAAGGTCGCAACCGCCGCAAGTGAAAAAAAGCATGTTGCAGAAGATGAAGGAGGTGTTGAATCCGATAATGACTAAACATAAACCTCCTGAGGTACAAACCGATACTCGGGGGCGGTCAACAACAAATGAAAAACAAAAAAGGAAGATAAGGCTACGGTTAGTTTTTTTTTTTTTTTATATTATTATTATTATTATTATTATTATTATTATTATTATTATTATTATTATATAAATTTTTCAATGTATGGGAAAAAGCCGTTTAGAAGAGGTAAACAATCAAAGGACAAACCGATTATTTACGATAAACATTTTCCACTGTTGGTAGGGGAAAGGTGCAAACTAATGATATATACATTCATACATTCATACATATTTATACACATATTAAATCTCACTGTTTGACGGTCACAGGTACAAACTCGACATCGACACGTTTAAGATATGGCTTCCATCTCAATATCATGAATACATTACAGACATTCAAAATTTCGTGGAGACGGTAACTGTGGGTTCCGATCCGTAGCTGTGTGTTTAGGGTGGGAAGAGGATATGTGGCACTTCATCCGCAGACAGCTTGTGGAGGAGATGGATGATAACGCAGACCGGTGGATGCCAATTTTAAACAGTGTAGATCACAGTTGGTACGACAGACTATACACGTCATTAGATTGGAATGGAGTGGGACCAGCCCCGGAGCTGCATTGGATGGAGATGCCCTCCACAGGATTGCTGATTGCTAAAAAATTTAGGATGGTTGTTCAATTTCTATCTCCGAGTGGGCACAGTGAGACTTACTTCCCTATGTTCGATGGTCCGGGCAATAGTGAAGACCATGTGTTCGTATCGTTTGTTTTTGTTAACAAAGACCATTAAATCAAGATTGAGTTAGCACAAGGCGCTCCAATGCCAAAACTGAATAGGACATGGAGTGACTTTCGATCTAAAGAGTCAAGTGAGTGGGAAACGATATATGACGACCGTATACAAAGGGTTCATGTTCCACCACCTCAATACTTCGACTTAACCTTAGCTTATCGTATGTTACTGTTTTTAATCATGTATACTAAAATATTCAACGGAAAACAATTGTTGTATACGCTAATTTATGATTATGAGAAGAATGTATTTTTATTTCTTATATAAAAACACAAATGTTAAGCTTAGAATAAATAAAATGCGCTAAAAAAGGTTCATAAGGGTCGTGGAGGCCATAATGGGTCGTGGAGGTCAAAAAATTGGAAAAAGACGGGCCGTGGAGGCCTCCACGGTCCTCCAATAAATCCTACCACGACCCGTCCAGCCCTCCACGGTCCGTGGGGAACAAAGCTTCCCGAGGAAGCTTCTTGTTTCAGATTAATTTTTCTAAAACAAATAATATATCTCCACGGACCGTCTAGACCCCCACGGTCCGTGGAGAAACCCTGTTAACCCCCCAAAAGCAGACGCCCCCTTTCACTTTACCATTTCACTCTCTCTTTCTCTCCTCTCTCTCTCTACATCACAACCGCCTCCATCCACCACCCCTCCACGATCACCACCATCTCCACTCCTCATCCACCCTCCACCGTCTCCACCACCGTCTCCACCCCTCTTCCACGATCACTCACAGACTTTGTTTGTGTAAGAGAATGTTGGAGTGACAAATAGAATAGTACAGACACTGTTCTATTTATAGACAAACGAAAGCTCTAATGACCTAATGTTGACATCACCTAAGACAGTGACAGCTAACCATAATAACAACATAAAACATCTGCTAATACAAACGCTGTTACATTGACTAAGACTAAACCTCTGATGACTAAACAGCTGATAGATAAAACTCCGTTGGCCTTGAATCATCTATTGGAGCCTAAGTACTGTTGGCTCCAACATACATTGTGTCTTCATTAGCACTTTACCTTGTCCTCTTCATCAGCACTTTGACAATCAGTGGTTTCTTCAACAGTCTTTGTTAGGGTGTGCATGGGTCGGTTTGGGTCGGTTTTTACCGTTAACCATAACCATAACCGCTATTTCGGTTATGGGATTTTCGTAACCATAACCATAACCAAACTTCGGTTATGGTTAATCGGTTATGAATTCGGTTATGGTTATTTCGGTTATTAACCAAAAAAATCAACCAAAGCTAACTTTCGGCTAAATTATAAAATTAAAAGCCCATGGATCTTAAAAACTTAGAACCTACAATGATAGACTTAGCTTGGTTATTATTTATAAGTTAATCAAGACTACACTTTCTAGTTAAAGTACCAATGTGGGATCCCTTTTAATAAAATATTAACAAAAAACCATATTTAACCCCTTAGTTACAACTTACAAGTTTAATTCTTCATAAAAAAAAAGAATACTACATCAATATCATGTTGTTAATAACATACTTTTATTATAGTAAAAAAAAACCTCTATATAGTTAATATAGAACATAAATCTATTACATAAACTTAACAATACAAGTTCGGTTCGGTTCGGTTATATCGGTTAACCAAAGCTTCATAACCATAACCATAACCGCTCGGTCGGTTATAGAAATTTCATAACCATAACCATTGGTTATGTTGGTTATCGGTTAAAATCGGCTCGGTTATGTCGGTTATGGTTCGGTTATGTCGGTTATGGTTAATTTTGCTCACCCCTAGTCTTTGTGATCAGCACATTGTCCAGCAATTGTTTGGGAACAACAGTTAGTGTCAACAGCCTTTGGGAGGATCTTTGTATGCAAACTACTGTTTTATTGGTAATCAGATGTTTAGTATATTTTGGCTTTTCAAATTATCTGTTCTTCTCCAGGTCAGCAGACCCAACAATCCTCTAGATTATACTATACTAATATAAATCCTATCAAATCATATATGACGACTAACCAGAAATTATTAGATAAAGATACATCCAATATATGGCATTACCGTTTAGGTCGCCCTGGTAGCATAATGATGAGAAGAATAATCAAAAGTGCAAATGGGCACCCTCTAAAAACATTAAAAGTTTTGCTACCAGAAGATTTATCATGTGCAGCATGCTTTTTGGGCAAACTTATTACTCGACCCTCACAAACTAAATTGATACATGAAAGCCCCTCATTGTTACAATGAATCGAAGGAGATATTTATGGGCCCATACACCCTCCATGTGGGTAGGGCTGTTCAAATCGCTCGCCGCTCGTGGATCGCTCGTCGCTCGTTCGGAAAATGCTCGAAAAATGCTCGCTCGTTCTTTCGCTCGGTTGTATATGAGCCGATCGGCTCGGTTTCGGTTTGTAAATGAGCCAAACACAAGCAAATGTACGCTCAGATCGGTTCGGCTCGAATAAATTTTTATTTATTTAATAATGAATATACACACAATTTAATAGATAACTTTATGACTTTATATATAAGATTCTATTGGATTTGACTCAGTATATACAAACAAAATATAACCAGTCCACTTAACACAATAAAAAAAATTAACACTAGATTTAATAGTAAAACAATAAGTCATGAGGTGACAATCTTGACTTCTTTATGTTAATAGTCATCCATCGCTAATTGTCGCTTGATATCACACCTACGTCACAATGCAACAACTGTTGTTTGACGTATGCTCATCACCTCACCAGCCTCAATCTAAGCCTAATCTTTGGACACTGGGATCTCAATATTAGTGTTAGCATCGGACATTTTGACCTTAGTTGTCACCTGAAAATGAAAACATCGAAGGAAACATCCCAATTTTATAATCGTCCATATTATTCTCCGCTCAATTCTCGCTCGGCGCTCGCTCGGAAAATTTGCACTCGAAGAATGCTTGTTCGGTTTTCGGCTCGATTGTAAACGAGCCGCTCCGCTCGGTTCGGAAAATTTGCACTCAAGCACGAGCAAAGCTTCGTTCGGATCGCTTGGCTCGTGAACAGCCCTACATGTGGGCCATTCCGCTATTTCTTGGTCTTAATTGACGCATCCTCAAGGTGGTCACATGTGAGTCTTCTAGCTACCCGAAATGTAGCATTTGCCCGACTATTAGCCCAAATCATAAAATTAAGAGCTAACTTCCCGATAATCAAATTAAAAACATCCGGATGGATAATGCAGGAGAATTCACATCCCAAGATTTTAACGACTATTATATGTCAATTAGGATAAAATGTTGAACATCTAGTGCCTCATGTTCACACACAAAACGGTTTAGCTAAATCTTTAATTAAGCGATTATAGATAATCACTAGACCGCTCCTCATGAGATGCAAACTACCATCTTCTGCATGGGGCCATGCTATTTTGCATGTCGCTGCACTGATCAGATTAAGACCAACTGCTGAAAATGAATACTCCCCATTACAACTAATCTCTGGACGAGAACCAAGTCTATCCCACGTTTGAATTTTTGGTTGTGCGGTACACGCACCAATATCGCCACCACAACGTATCATAATGGGACCCCAAAGAAGACTGGGCATTTACATTGGTTTTAACTCCCCGTCTATTATTAAATATTTAGAACCATTGACCGGAGACATGTTTACAACACGGTATGCTGATTGTCATTTTAATTAAACAGCGTTCCCAGTCTTAGGGGAGATAAGAATAAAAAAAGACTGGTAACACAAGAAATAACATGGAATGCATCATCACTATCAAATCTCGACCCCCGAAGTGTTCAATGTGAATATGAAGTCGAAAAGATTATACATTTGCAACAAATAGCGAATGAATTACCAGATGCATTCACAGACACAAATCGAGTGATGAAGTCACATATATCATAATCAAATGCACGTGCTTGAATTGAGGTAGTCCCTGAAGATATTACAATACAAAGAAAACGCGAAAGACCAATCCGTTCCAAAGACAAAAACCCACGAAAACGAAAAGAGCAAAATAACGCCGTTGGTGAAAACGCGCAAAATATTATAAATGAAACCCCAGTAGAGGTAAATGTCCCATAAGGCCGGAAGAGACAAAAATTATTTCAGAGAAAATGAAATTTTAGAAGAAACAACGGTACCAAATGAAAATAAGATCTCTATCAATTATGTATAAAATAGTACAATGTGGAACCAATATAAAACACGTGTTGACGATATATTCGCATATGCTATAGCAACGGATGTAATAAATGAAAATGATTATGTACCTAAAACTCTAGAAGAGTGCATGCACAAAAATGATTGGCCAAGATGGAAATAAGCCATAATGCCGAATTAAATTCGCTCGAAAAGCGAAATGTTTTCGGACCTGTAGTCCGAACACCCATAGATGTCAAACCAGTAGGTTATAGAGGGGTGTTTGCAATAAAGAGAAATGAAAAGAATGAGATTGTACGATATAAAGCACGACTTGTAGCACAAGGGTTTTCCCCAAATCCCAGGAGTACGTATTCCCTCGTAGTGGATGCGATAACCCTTAGGTTTCTAGTCGGTCTTACAATCTCTGAAGGACTTCATATGAGACTTATGGATGTCGTCACCGCATACTTATACGAGACACTTGAAAATGACATCTACATGAAAATCCCTAAAGGATTAAAATTGCCTGAAGCATTAAAATCAACACCTCGAGATATGTGTGCTATAAAACTTTAGAGATCTTTATACGGTCTCAAACAATCTGGTCGAATGTGGTACAATCGACTAAGTAAATATCTTGAAAATTAAGGATACAAGTCTGATGTAATCAGCCCATGTGTCTTTATAAAAAGATCAAAACTCAAAATTTACTATAATAGCAGTTTATGTTGATGATATCAACATCATCGGGTCTCCTGAAGTGATAGAGAAAGCTGCTCAATTATTAAAGAACGAATTTGAAATGAAAGACCTTGGAATAACAAAACTATGTCTCGGCTTACAATTCGAGCATCTGTGCAATGGCACGTTCGTCCACCAGTCAAACTACAACCAGAAGATGCTAGTACGTTTTAATATAGATAATGCTCATTCGTTTAGCGTACCTATGGTTATACATATACATATAAACATGTAAACTTTTTTTTTCATAATATGTGTTGAATTTGTTTATTTGTTAGGTATATTGTATAATAACCTTTCAAAAAGAAACTCAAAATAAATATCGATTAGCATATCGTTATAGGGTCATGTTACATCAACCAAAATAAGTGGAAATTAATATATCTTTACGTATTTGATGTAAGCCCTGGTCATAAAAGTCTGATTCTGCCACGATGTATTATAATGGCAAAACAAAAAAGAAAAAGAAATTAAGGTACTCTTTTTTGTAGCTTTTGCATAAGTATGGTTGTAGTCCATCGAGTGTGCACTATGTCTTGCTATCCTTTCTATTGTGTAGTTCAATACTTCTATTAGGGTTTTATATATTTTATTTTTTTCTCTAAAACATTATTTTGAATTATAGGAATTCAATAGGTTGTGAAGAAGATAATGTGAGGTGATGCCGTGATGGTAACTAGAATAGGTGATTCCTAGCCATTAAAAAAAATATATGGTGATTCCTAATTGCCAACAAGATAATAAAAAAAGTCTCTTCATACACCTACATTATTGATTACCTATTTAATAAGTTATGAATTATATTTTTGACAACCAATTAAAGCGGTTTTTGTTACTTTCGATTAAATTACTTTGTTCTTTCATACATATATTGGAAAGAGAGCAATAAACAAATACATATTTCATGCATCATCGTATATATCAACATACACATGGATCAACATTATGTAGTCGTACCTAAGTGGTCGATTCAATTGATATATAACTAGATGTCACATCCTTACAAATTTTACGTATTACATGTCTTATGTCAACAGTTATGTAAAATGATGTTGGTTGGTTTGGGTTGTGCATAAATGTCTAAATTGAATTGGGTATTCGAATCTATACTTCCTAATAAATAAAATCATTTTTGGACACTTGCCAATTGATTAATGTAAGTTCAAAGATTTGGACACTTGTCAATTGATTAATGCAAGTTCAATTTTATTCAAGCTCTCATTAAGCCACATGGAACATCTATAGTACACCTTCAATTTTATTCATCCTCTCATTAAGCCACATGGCACATCTATAGTACTAATTAAATTAAATAATATGTGGGCCAATCATTAAAGGAGGTATAAGTCAACAAAATCTGTTGTGTGACCCACTCATTAACTATGTTTAACTAACATCTGTTATGATTTCAAAATTCAAATTAATGAGAGTCAACATCTATTGTCCCCTCTTATAAACTTTGACAGATGTAAACAATATCTGTTACTCCAAAGATGTTGAAAAACAGACCTTGATCATTGAGCTTCAAAATTTAAATTAATGAGAGTCAACACTGTTTTCTTCTCTACTCACACTCTCTCTCAACCTAACACAAACCCTATAAATAACCACCTCTCTCTAATCATCGATCAGTACCATAATCTTCTCCAAAATCAAAGGGCTAAATCATGTAACAATCTAATAACTTCATCTTCTTCCTCTGTGATTTCGATTGAATAGCTTTTAGTTACATTGATTTAGGTTTGAAATATTTCTGATCTATCTACGTGTTCTCTCAATTGAAGTCGCTTATTTGAATCTTTGAGGTATGTTTGTCCTCTACACATTTAGTTCGGTATATCAATTCTAGTAAGGTTTATTTGCATTTCAATTCTAATGTTATGCATTTCCCGAATAGGGTGAATCAAGTAGTGGTGCGGTTTTGTGTTTCTTGTGAAATTAGGGATTATATTGTAGGGATTGCTATTTGGAGTTGTGTCTTTATCTTAGAATAGATTCTAGAAGAAGACCCTTTGGAGGAATCGAGAGGTCCGTTGATACCGAATATACAAGATAGTAGTAGATAATCAAATAATCTAGAAAGGAATTTACAACATTCATATCACATAGTTATTATTCATAAGCTTACCATCATCAACAGGTGAACCAGACTGGTGCTTTGCATCAGGTGGTTCCAAGAGAGCCTTCAAATGCTCAGGAGCTCTAAAATACAAACCCAGAAGAAGGCAATAATCTATGACCTGGTGAGATTCCAAAAACTTGCAGTCTAGATGGATTTGTCTGCAAAACAGGTTGGAAGAAAGTTACGTGATAAATGTAAATGATGACACCTACATAACAAATTTAAATTGCAATTGAAACAGGCTTACTTAAAAAGTGACTCGCGCAATGACTTGTCCATATGGAATTCATATGCGAGATCAAGGTCCTTTAATGTGGTGCCCTCATCTATATCATCTTTATCAATGTAAGCAAGATCCTTCTAGAATTGCTTGGTATGTATATGGTTCTATTTATTAGATGCAAAATCCTTATTTTTATAGTTATGGGAAATCAAATGTTCTTTGCTATATTCATCACTGTGTAAGCAATTTGGTTCATGGTTAGAAGTAGGTAAGTTATTTGTTGTTTTGGGTAACAGATATGTTAGTTACTATGAATGGGGAAAATGAATTTTAACTACTTCAAATGCATTATAATGATTTTAAATGTGAAAAATGCATACTTATAATTAGTTGCATTGACTGGTGCAGAATTTACATTAATGTTTTTCCATAATATGTTCATGTTCTTTTTTTTTTCAAGATCAACATTTTACTTTCACAAGAAACAAATGATAGGTGTTGGGAACCGAAAATACAACAATCCAATGATAAGTAATGTACGTGAAGCCATCTGCAATTACTTAGTGAAACATATGTTAGCTACAATTTAACGTATACATATGTTTGATAATAAAATATTGTTAACTACCGGATGATAGCTAACAACAAAGACAAGATTAGTTGGTGAAATGATGATTGATCCCAGGTAAGATTGGTCCAGGATCATGGGATCCTTTTCTATCAGATAGGAAGGGTTGTAGCACAAAATGTACTTTTAAGTAATTGCCCCATAGATCCTATATCTATCTATATGAAAAAGAAATCATGTAACGAAGTGGATTATTATTTGTACAATTGGTACTTCGAACTTGGAATGAGCATGAAGAAATTAACGATACTTCTTTATCTTTTGAGTTGTTCTGCCGGATCAGTCGCTCAAGATCTTTGGTCTCTACCCGGACCCGATGAAAAAAATGGGATCACTCCTTATGGACTCGTTGAGAATGATTCTGGTCTAGTTCGTGGCCTATTAGAAGTGGAAGGCGCTCTGGTGGGATCCTCACGGACATGCAGTCAGTTTGAGAAGGATCGAGTGACATTGCTTCTTCGACCCGAACCAAGGAATCCCTTAGATATGATGCAAAAAGGATATTGTTCTATCCTTGATCAGAGATTTCTCTATGAAAAAGACAAATCGGAGTTTGAAGAGGGGGAAGGAGAAGGAGCCCTCGACCGGCAACAGATAGAGGAGGATTTATTCAATCACATGGTTTGGGCTCCTGAAATATGGCGCCCTTGGGGCTTTCTATTTGATTATATCGAAAAGCCCAATGAATTGGGATTTCCCTATTGGTCCAGGTCATGTCGGGGCAAGCGGATCATAGAGGATTAGTTTCTAGCAATTCATGTGAGTTGATATTAAATTCTACCTTTGGGCCTCGATCGAGTCTTGGATTGTACGGGTCATTGATTTCAAGAGAACACAAGTTTGAGTTCAAGTACTTACTTCCTTGTACGAGATTTCACTCAAACCAGGGCTCTGATACCAACTTGTAACACCCTAAACCGTTTTACAGAAAACATGCAGCGGAAAATACGGACTAGAAAATTTCTTGCTTACAGAACATTCTCAAATTTTTGGAAAACACATCTAAGAGATATTATTGGTGTTACATCTTCTAATATTTCCTACTACATTCAACGTGACTCATCTTTATTAGATTATGTGACCGTGACCACGTACAATCCGCTCCCTCGCTCGATCTCCATCCTTTCCTTACTTCATTAGGTAGACAAGACAACCTGCAATCACCACATAACCATTTCGTTAGTTCAATAGGTGACTTCATGTAAATTAATCACGATGCGGAAATAACATCCAACAATACTCCGTGATCCTGTTCAAACGCCTTCTTGCAAGTTCGGGTGTGATACCCCAATCCGAACCTCCGAGTCCCATGCATTCATACTTACATACCTGCATCTTCATTTCCATTCTCATAATAAAAGGTTAATAACCTTACAATACATACAAGCGTATAATTCCCACACACAACCTACCTTGACCCGTCATGTTACTCTTCCTTCATGGATCCTCTAGGACAAATATGACGTTTCCAGTCCTATACTCACTCTACACATAATGACCATCCTTTACATACATGAAACTCTCACTCAAACCCGTGTATGAGTTCCCATACATACATCACATTATCAATCTACAAAAGCATAGCAATCTACCTACCGTATTTGTTACCATTATACAAACGTATTAATTAAATTACATGCACATGCATCATTCCGTACTTGAATCGTATTTGCAAATCCGACATTCCTATTACTTGCTACACCCATACCTAACATTCACAAGGCCCAACGATGTTATTTGATGCGTTAAACGCAATTACGGGTTGCGCACATAAGCGAAACATCAATATATCGTATTTACCCAGAGATAAAAGAAAAGATGGGTAATCTGTCTTTTCAGAGCTATCGCCCCAATCAAAAAAATATTCTTGTCATAGGCCCTGTTCCTGGTCAAAAATATAGTGAAATCACCTTTCCTATTCTTTCCCCGGACGCCGCTACTAAGAAAGACATTCACTTCTTAAAATATCCTATATACGTAGGTGGAAACAAGGGAGGGGCCAGATTTATCCTAACGGGAGCAAAAGTAACAATACAGTTTATAATGCTACAACATTAGGTATAGTAAGCAAAATCCTACGAAAAGAAAAAGGGGGATACGAAATAACCGTCTCAGGTCCCACCGTAACTTACGGTGGCCACCGTAAGTTACGGTTGACCTCAAGAGCTCACGGTGGAATCCCACTGTAATACGATGGAAAAAGGGTGCAGGGGCCACCGTAAGTTACAGTGGCCACCGTAACTTACGGTGGAGCCTGAAATCCACCCTTTTGTTTCTCCTTTCCATCCTTTCATGAACCATCCCACGCCGGTCCATCCAAAGCCGCGTTTTATCCATTATAAGCTCCATAACGTGCCTTAGCATCATTATTAACGTTCCATCATTTCATGATTCCCATTCTACTTACACACACATATACATGTTTAAATTCATTATCCTAAACGGAATAAGAATCACCTACCTCAAGTCCTCCAAGTTCATGCGTGTTTCCTTCGCCTCTTATTGACCCATTAGCCTTCCATGCTCAAGTCCATCCTGAAATGATTCCTATCATTTCATGTCATCACATTCACATCTTGTTAGCATACATGATAGTTCACACTATCAAATATTCCAACTCCTATGTCATATTGACTTTCATTGGTCAATCTTTATCATACATAAGACATAGATTTACAATCACATTGTTTACATTTTAAGCAATTCATCTTACCATTGCGTATGTCACATAAACCATTAAGCATGTATCACATGATATCCTCAATCTCACAATCATGTTAGGAAGCATAACCATGTTAGTCATACATTGTTGACTTTTCAGAAAGTCAACTAACAAGTATGCAACTTTCAATATTTAGATACATACATCCATATCAATATACTACTCCATATCAATTTCTACCCTAACCATTACGTTAGCATGTTATGGACACATATCATGATATGACTACTTTGGTCACATAGAATTCATTCGACACATACTAGTGCTTTCATGATTCTACAATTGGCAATTACAAATCCAAGGTTAGCCAACATCATATAGTACCAACATTGTGTTTTCTTAATAACTTCATACACTTCACAATTAGTACACATTCATCTCTTAATTAGAAATAAGAAATAATTCCAACACTTGGTGTGCATCATACTATCCAAACATAGAATATAACATCCTAACGCACACTTCTTACCAAATCACATAATTCAATAAATTCCCACATGAATATTCTCTAATACAATCCTCATGTTAACCTATTATCAATTGCATCTATTATCACATTACTTTCATACTTGTCAAGTCTTGCATACAAATTCATACATCATACTCATCTAGACATTTCATCAAACACATGGTGTGCGTACAACATTCTAAGCTCAAAGTATAAGCTCCTAATACATGCATTCCACCAAAACGCATATTCACCTTCAATCATGATCAATTTCCACATGCATATCATCAACTACACATTATTCCTACAATTACATGGATTTACCACTACTTTAGCAACATCAAAGCTCTAATGAAAACCCAATATCATCATCTTTTGCAAACAAGCAACTTCTAGTGATTAGCTCATCTCTAAACCATTAGAAATGATCAATATCACTTACAATCAAGCAATAATACGAATTTAACATGTTTTGCTCAAAACCCACATGTGGGGTTCAAAATTCATACCAATTGAGGGTTAGGGTTCTTACCAAGGCTCCAAAACTTGTAGAATACTCTAAAATTGCAACCCATCAAGTCTACCCTCAAAACCCCTTTGTATCTTGCATCAATTGTGAAATTTAGGGCTTGGTTTGGTCTTGAGAAGACCTCCCCTTGGCTGAATTCGTTTTATGCCATGGGGGTGTTTCTTGAACTTGTTATTAACCCACTATTTACATGAATGACCCTTCAAATATCCCCCTAATGTCCCCTTTTTAAGAAACTTAACTAACTAACTAAGTTAGTTTCTATTATTATTTGCTCACTTATATAAATAATAGCATTTATTAGTTTATTTCCATATTAGAACATAACACTCATTCTTATGCTCTAAATTCCGTTTTATTATTTTGCTAATTGCGCCTTATGGCGAACTTAAGCAAAAATGGATTTTTGGGGCGTTACAAGTCTACCCCCCTTAAAGAAGGTTTCGTCCCCGAAACCTCTTTCATTACTACCATACCAGGAATTCTGTACTTATTTATTTGGTCATTCATTTCATTCAACCATGTCGCAAACCCACATATAGACTATAAAAATAACTTTACTCATGGCAAAACATATTTGTATGTTTTGTTCTTACGCCCTTATATTACCATAGGCCTATCGCATTTATTAAACATAATAAATCGATTAGTTACATATTTAACCCATAAATCCTACTTAGTTGTTCACTCACGTATTAGTCACAACGCGTCCATCACGGGGTTACTACAATATTCCACTATTAGCATCCCTTTTAAGTCCCTTCAACCATGTAGTAGTTAGACTATGTACATACGTATATCCCAAACCTTAAATCATGGTTATCACTTTTACAACATGCCTACTAATTCATTCCCCATTCATTCTCACTTAACTTGAGAGTTAGACATAATTCCATAGACACTACTGAATCGGTACATCTACCATATACACCCCATCCCTTTTGGTAAATTTCAGAGCCATTCTATTCATACCTATTTGTTTATTAGTTCATTTCATGCACTACTTACTGTAGACACATATGTCCATCGCTTAATAACACCAAATCTAAGCTAAGATTCATTCATCTTTTGACCTTTAGAAGTCAAACTTTCCGAACTACATCATGCTTGAGCATTCATTCATACGGGGTTACTATTCAATATATCAATTTTCTATTTAACAATCACAAAATATCAAAATTTACTAACCTTCCTTTCGCAATGTTAGCCGACCGTCCAGATGTCGGCTTGACTTTCTCCTTAACAATTCCATGCCATACCTAGCTTGGTTTAGTTCATTCTCATGACGAGTTCCAGCTCATTAATATCATATCACCTGTTTTGTAGATTTCATCATATCCCAAAATTCGACCATTCGTATCTACAAAGTCATTGGTTAGACATATATTTTGCATTCATAACAATTGACCTTCAATGGTCCATCCAAGAATTCTTTCACTTGTAATGCCTAATTATATACATTCCCCCTTCTTGATCTCCAGTTTACGTGCTATACTACATTACTTATTTCATTTTCCTACGCAAGATCCTCATATTTTATTCACTATCTTGCAAATTTTCTACAACTTAATTCTTCAAAGTATATGCGCCATATTCTACTACTTTATAATAATGTCTACATTACATTCTTGCATCTCATAACATCATTTATTTCCCGCATATAGAGGTACAAATCATTCAAAGGATCAACCGTTCATTCGTTTTCATAGGTTTCTGAAATAAACTCACATTAATACCATGCCTTACCATCTTCCCTTACATATACATGCATTTTTATATGCCACGCAACATGCATATCTAAACTAAATTACTAACGTTGTGCTTTATCTTGGTTAGAGAAAAATGTATTCTCTTCTTTATTCCTATCCAAATGACCCGCTCCATAGACTATTCTATATTTCTACAACATTCCAACTAATCTGACCCATTACTTGGGTTATTCTATATTTTTACATTTCCACCATTTGACCCGTTCAGGGTCATTTCTACAATTCCCCCCATTGGACCCATTAAGGTCATTCAACATTTTTATGCTATCAAGGATTAGCCGACTAACGAGTAAGTGGAGGGACTTACATATGGATTCATATATTTAATTCCTACCTTTAATTTATATACGTTGATCCGTATTTACCTACGGATGCAAATATTTCATTTCTACCCTTCATTCGTATAAGTTTAATCCGTGCGTACCTACGGATTTTTCATTTCAGCCTTTCATTCCTATAGGTATGATCCGTGCTTACTTACGGATTTAAACCTTTCATTCCAACCTTTCATTTATGTAGGTTTGATCCGTGCTTACCTACGGATTCAAACCTTTCATTCATACTTTTCATTCATGTAGGTTTGATCCGTGCTTACCTACGGATTCAAACCTTTCATTCATATAGGTTTTATCCGTGCTTACCTACGGATTCAAACCTTTCATTCCATCCTTTCATTTATATAGGTTTGATCCGTGCTTACCTACGGATTCAAACCCTTCATTCCAACCCTTCCTTTCAACACAGACCGCTCTCTATCACTTGAGAGTCATCTACTTTGCCACAACTGACGTCTAGTTACTTATTCATTCATTGCCATAATTAATTTATAGGCACAATATACATACGTTTAGTTTGATACCTTCTAAGGGAATCCCCTTCACATTCACTCTTTTATAGAAGTTTTATTCCACCCATTCACCCACACGACCACTTACTTTCCAATTTTACCAGGCATACCCGTGATGATTCTCATGGTCTAACGTGTATCGCATGCTTCTTGTGCACTGGCCAGGTGCGCAGTCCACATGCTATCCATGTGCCTTCATGTAATCATTACCTTATGCTTGGGGATTGGTTTTTAGCTTCGTGCTCCATTTTCAATTTCCTTCCCTAACAACATGGTTGTTTTCCATCTAAATTTTACCATCCCTAAGAATTCTCTCCCACCGGTACCAAGGTATTAATACTACGTACCTGCGAGCATTCTATCCTTTCCAAAATTTCCGAGATCTATCTTGGATCACGTCCTTGAGACCTCTTCATTATCCACAAAAGCGCACCTTAATATAAACACCACAATTAGTTTCTAGCATGTCATGTGAGTTAATAATAAATTCTACCTTTGGGCCTCGATCGAGTCTTGGATTATACGGGTCATTGATTTCAAGAGAACACAAGTTTGAGTTCAAGTACTTACTTCCTTGTACGAGATTTCACTTAAACCAGGGCTCTGATACCAACTTGTAACACCCTAAACCGTTTTACAGAAAATATGCAGTGGAAAATACGGACTAGAAAATTTCTTGCTTACAGAACATTCTCAAATGTTTGGAAAACACATCTAAGAGATATTATTGGTGTTACATCTTCTAATATTTCCTCCTACATTCAACGTGACTTATCTTTATTAGATTATGTGATCGTGACCACGTACAATCCGCTCCCTCGCTTGATCTCCATCCTTTCCTTACTTCATTAGGTAGACAAGACAACCTGCAATCACCACATAACCGTTTCGTTAGTAGGTGACTTCATGTAAATGACTCACGATGCGGAAATAACATCTAACAATACTCCATGATCCTGTTCAAACGCCTTCTTGCAAGTTCGGGTGTGATACCCCGATCCGAACCTCCAAGTCCCATGCATTCATACTTACATACCTGCATCTTCATTTCCATTCTCATAATAAAAGGTTAATAACCTTACAATACATACAAGCGTATAATTCCCACACACAACCTACCTTGACCCGTCATGTTACTCTTCCTTCATGGATCTTCTAGGACAAATATGACGTTTCCAATCCTATACTCACTCTACACATAATGACCATCCTTTACATACATGAAACTCTCACTCAAACCCGTGTATGAGTTCCCATACATACATCACATTATCAATCTACAAAAGCATAGCAATCTACCTACCGTACTTGTTACCATTATAGAAACGTATCAATTAAATTACATGCACATGCATCATTCCGTACTTGAATCATATTTGCAAATCCGACATTCCTATTACTTGCTACACCCATACCTAACATTCACAAGGTCCAACGATGTTATTTGATGGGTTAAACGCAATTACGGGTTTAAGCACATAAGCGAAACATCAACATACGATAAAAATTAACAAATAGTCTCAGGTCCCACCGTAACTTACGGTGGCCACCGTAAGTTACGGTGGACCTCAAGAACTCACGGTGGAATCCCATTGTAATACGGTGGAGAAAGGGTGCAGGGGCCACCGTAAGTTACGGTGGCCACCGTAACTTACGCTGGAGCCTAAAATCCACCCTTTTGTTTCTCCTTTCCATCCTTTCTTGAACCATCCCACGCCGGTCCATCCGAAGCCGCGTTTTATCCATTATAAGCTCCATAATGCCTTAGCGTCATTATTAACGTTCCATCATTTCATGATTCTCATTCTACTTACACACACATATACATGTTTAAATTCATTATCCTAAACGGAATAAGAATCTTTTACCTCAAGTCCTCCAAGTTCATACGTGTTTCCTTCGCCTCTTATTGACCCATTAGCCTTCCATGCTCAAGTCCATCCTGACATGATTCCTATCATTTCATGTCATCACATTCACATCTTGTTAGCATACATGATAGTTGACACTATCAAATATTCCAACTCCTATGTCATCTTGACTTTCATTGGTCAATCTTTATCATACATAAGACATAGATTTACAATCACATTGTTCACATTATAAGCAATTCATCTTACCATTGCGTATGTCACATAAACCATTAAACATGTATCACATGATATCCTCAATCTCACAATCATGTTAGGAAGCATAACCATGTTAGTCATACATTGTTGACTTTTCAGAAAGTCAACTATCAAGTATGCAACTTTCAATATTTAGATACATACATCCATATCAATATACTACTCCATATCAATTTCTACCCTAACCATTACATTTGCATGTTATGGACACATATCATGATATGACTACTTTGGTCACATAGAATTCATTCGACACATACTAGTGCTTTCATGATTCTACAATTGGCAATTACAAATCCAAGGTTAGCCAACATCATATAGTACCAACATTGTGTTTTCTTAATAACTTCATACACTTCACAATTAGTACACATTCATCTCTTAATTACAAATAAGAAATTATTTCAACACTTGGTGTGCATCATACTATCCAAACATAGAATATAACATCCTAACGCACACTTCTTACCAAATCACATAAATCAATAAATTCCCACATGAATATTTTCTAATACAATCCTCATGTTAACCTATTATCAATTGCATCTATTATCACATTACTTTCATACTTGTCAAGTCTTGCATACAAATTCATACATCATACTCATCTAGACATTTCATCAAACACATGGTGTGCGTACAACATTCTAAGCTCAAAGTACAAGCTCCTAATACACGCATTCCACCAAAACGCATATTCACCTTCAATCATGATCAATTTCCACATGCATATCATCAACTACACATTATTCCTACAATTACATGGATTTACCACTACTTTAGCAACATCAAAGCTCTAATGAAAACTCAATACCATCATCTTTTGCAAACAAGCAACTTCTAGTGATTAGCTCATCTCTAAACCATTAGAGATCATCAATATCACTTACAATCAAGCAATAATACGAATTTAACATGTTTTGCTCAAAACCCACATGTGGGGTTCGAAATTCATACCAATTGAGGGTTAGGGTTCTTACCAAGGCTCCAAAACTTGTAGAAAATCTAAAATTGCAACCCATCAAGTCTACCCTCAAAACCCCTTTGTATCTTGCATCAATTGTGAAATTTAGGGCTTGGTTTGGTCTTGAGAAGACCTCCCCTTGGCTGAATTCGTTTTATGCCATGGGGGTGTTTCTTGAACTTGTTATTAACCCACTATTTACATGAATGACCCTTCAAATATTCCCCAATGTCCCCTTTTTAAGAAACTTAACTAACTAAGTTAGTTTCTATTATTATTTGCTCACTTATATAAATAATAGCATTTATTAGTTTATTTCCATATTAGAACATAACATTCATTCTTATGCTCTAAATTCCGTTTTATTATTTTGCTAATTGCGCCTTATGGCGAACTTAAGCAAAAATGGATTTTTGGGGCGTTTTGATAAATAACCACAAGCTAAAGAAGTTTAGCTGATCACAAAGTTCGCCAAGATTAGATGGAGATTTTCTATTGAACCTCTTTTTATATATTATTGCTTCTTTATAACTACATTCTATCTTATTTAGGCGAATAGGCTATCAATCTTATTTCTAAGCTGACCGAAGAGAATGTTTAGTGATTCAACAATGTAAAAAGCTACATCAAGAACTGGTTGATATTTCTTAACAAATTAGTGTTAGGTCGTGAAGCCATTGGGTTGGTACAATCTACTGCACTATTGTCAGTGTTAGCGCGTAATTTCTCCCAAATTGCTCGAGCCTTTGTTAGGCTCTTGCTCATTTTGAGTTGGTTCTGTTTCGGGAAATTGTCTTTGCTCTTCTTTTATGTTAGTTTGTATTTAGAGTTGTATGTCACAGTTTAATTTGCGTTGCATTGCTTAATTTGGTATATGGTTTACTTTTGTTTTGCTTATCTTTGTTCTTATGTCAACAACTTAATTGGAATGATTGACACCAGTTGTTGTGAAATCAATGTAGTAATATGGGGAAAGAAAGAAAATTTTTGATGAAACTGAATGGAGGTGTAGGTCGAAACTGAAGGATTAGCCTGCTAGCACTGCCCCTAATTTGTGGAACAAGGTGATATTATAGTTTTATAAATATTCTTTTGTATTGTTATGCTTATAACGATGTAGCATTGTTGGAAGAAAGGAGCATGTGTTTACATTGTCATCACTTTTCCTACACATTTTTTTCACTTCCATAAAGTTATGAGATTAGATTACAGAAGAATGTAAATTAGATAGTAGTTAGTATTGGTTTCTTTTATATTTACAGGTCTAAATCATTAGTGATGGTTTATTCCTTTTTTTTTATATATGAAAGGGAAACGAATTGACTGGGTAACCGTAGTTGTTTTCCGATCACCGTCATCTGGCGACGGCAGCAAGGCTGTGATGACAACCACCTGACGTGTGCAACCGTAGTTGTTTTATGATGACTGTTTCCAACAGTGGTGACGACTAGTTTCAGGTAAGTTGCAAGAGAACCCCGATAAACGATGGCTAATTTGTTGTTCTTTATGTTTGTTTTCCAATGATTGTTTCTTTATCAATTGTTGGGCGGCCTAACTTTCAATTGACATGAAATTGTATAGTTTTTTGAGGATTAGTTTTTTTATGCCTAATTTAAATCATCGTCCTATGATTTGTCCTTATTTTTGTGCCCTTGAGTTGACTTTCAAAGTTGATACAATTGTTAAATTCACTATTGTATGCGTGACGTGATTTTAAGCTTGTATTGATGAGACCAAAGTATGCTACGCTTTAAAAAGGAACGCACACCAATTAATTTGCGTGTATATGACTATGATAAATTCGATAAACTTTTAATATGATAGAGAGAGATAATACTGCATTACGACAAATCCATATCTTCACTTGCATTCTATTTTTACATGATTAAATCCTTGACTTTTAATATGGAAAAAGGTTCCTTTCTAATAAACTTTAATGATATACTAAAAGGGACCTTTTGTATATTTTTAAAGTTAAAAGATATTTGAAGGATTTTCTTTTCTTTTCATGGTCAATGTGATTGAACTTGGCTGCAGGTCTGTTCGTTTCAAGTATCTATGCAACAATCAAATATTAAGGGTTATCATATGACTTTAAGCTAGCTCCAACATATTAGGGATACCAGGTGTTTTGACCTGTCTGTTATACACAGGTAAGGTCTAAAACCGAAGCAAAGCGTAAACTAAATATAGAATTTTTTATATATGTTTCAAAGGTTTTCAACATCCTCTAACTAAAATATAACTATAAATAAGGTTTATACATGTTTAAACATATAAAAACATACATGTATTACTTTAAAAGCCTGATGTAAAACATTTTGCTGCACATTTTAGGAGCTATGTACATGAGGTGCGTGATGTCAAGCATTTAAAGGATAACCTATTAACAAAAAGTAAGTAAGTTTTAAAATTTATATTACATGGTTGTGTTTTTATATATAACCAAGGATGATAAAATGGGTGGGTTGATTTATGTAATGGGTCTCAAAGTGAGTCGCGACCATAATGAGTTGTTAGGTCTGCTGACCTAGAGAAGAACAGATGAAGTGAAAAGCCAAAAGACTGTTGACACTAACTGCTGTTCCCAAACAACTGCTAGACAAACTGCTGATTACAAAGACTGTTGAAGAAACCACTGCTTGCCAAAGTGCTGATGAAGATACAAGGTAAAGTGCTGATGAAGACACAAGGTCTGTTGGAGCCAATAGCACTTAGGCTCCAACAGATGATTGAAGCAAACAGATTTTACCCATCAGCTGTTAGTCATCAGAGGTTTAGTCAATGCAACAGTGTTTGTATCTAGCAGATGTTTTATGTTGTTATTATGGTTAGCTGTCACTGTCTTAGGTGTCGTCAGCCTGAGGTCATCAGAGCTTTAGTTTGTCTATAAATAGAACAGTGCATGTACTATTCTATTCATCACTCCAAACATTCTCTTGCACAAACAAAGTCTGTGAGTGATCGGGCTGAGGGGGAGAATTGTATACTTGTATTGAGAATCTGTGATGACTGATGAAAAGTACTTGTTAAAAACAATTGTCCTATTTGTTATGATTTAGAGTTTATATTTCTGCTGCACTTTCCATTATTATTCTTCATTCATTACTGTTTCATTACTTCAACTTCATAACAAATCAAACTCAAATCCTAACATGAGTTCGTATCTAAACGACCCTTTTTAATGAAGTACTAATTTAGTTCATGTTAAATGGGTCACATTGGCCGAATGTAGATTTATCAACAGATTCATGAAGGTGATGGAAAAGTCACGTGTCATTTATGTTAAAAAAACACTTACAGTGAGCTACCTATGTCGAATCATATTATCACCTAGGTATACTATTTTTGGGCCTATCGTATATTGATGAATGGTCTGTATCGACTGCAGGTCTTTATTCATTTTGGTTACAGGGGAGTTTTGTTTGAGAACCACATATTAGAAGGCAAGTATCATACCCAAATGATGAATGGTCTACAATCGATGTAGAAGATTCCAGGTTTAAAAAAACAAAGGCAACGAAAGTCGACTTTATATTTTATTTTGATATTAATTGGTCAAGTTGCATATGAAAGTTAAGATTACATGTTGTTGATGTGCAGGTTGCAGTTCATACGTTTGTGAGAGGAAATTTTTTTCCGCCTGCTTTATAGGTATCTTTTCGTGTTATTTTGATCAGATTGTTCATTCAACTTAAAAGGAAATGGGTCAAGTTGATCAAGGAGCCGAAAAATTTGGTGTAAATTTTGTTCGAATAACTTGGCTTTCATATACAATGATGTAACTTTTATCAATTTATGCGATTTTCGAATATACCTTTGCAACGCGGTTATTTCATCATTATATTTGTTAATCAATTATTTTTATCTACATTTTGAACCCGTCGCTGAATGTGTATGGCAACCCAATACTATAGTTATTAATAAAAGATCAAAGAGTTGGTTCATGGTATCAAACCGGTCCAGTTTACCTTGAGATTTTGGATACAAAATTGGTTCAATTTACCTTGAAATTATTGGATACAAAACCTGTCCAGTTTACCTTAATGTCTATAAATCGATATGTGATCCACTCTTTTGTTCGCTTTGTTTACTTTTCTGTTTTGAAATCGATATGTGAGTTATTTTTTAACCACTTCATAGTCTATTGCAAAATTGATATTTGGTAGGAGCATCTAATATACGAACAGTAATCCAACCCTAACCTAAATCGCTACAGTAATGGTTCTGCAATTGTATCATATTCGTAAGGATGATGAAGCTTTCAACCCAAACGCCGTTTTTTGCAGTTTCTTGAAGTGTTTTAGGCCAGTTTTCTACAATTTTTAGGACAATTTTCTGCAGTTTTTTAGAGGCCAATTTCTGCAGTTTTTTAGGTCATTTTTCTGTAGTTTTTTGCAGTTTCATTGGCCGATTTTCTGCAGTTTTTTAGAGGCCAATTTCTGCAATTTTTTATAGGCCAATTCTGCAGGTTTTTTTAACAGCTCAATATTTGAGTGTTTGTATTTTGGGTCGATTGGATGGATGGGTTAACATATGGGTGGACTGTGCAGTAGAGATACGTGTTTAGCTAAAATGAGTGGTCGACAGTGTTAAGGTTAAAACTGCTAGAAATAAGGTGAAAACACAAAGGTCTGTTGCGAGCAGTGGGTCTGTTTAGTAAGGTCAGTTTAAAACATATACATTATTCACTTGATCATGAATTAGTAAGGTCTGTTTATTAAATTCTGTTCCAGATTAGTGGGTCTGTTAAAGAGATTTGCCTAAAACAGGAGCAACATCTATTTGAAGCAACAACTGTTTCAGACAGATTTCCTTAATAGACCCACTGCTCTGAAACATACCTTAGTAAAAGATTGTTGTTTCCACTATTTGAACATTCTTGCCATTTTGATTGTAACAATACATTCACAAAACATCAATTTTCACTTTTTATGAAAACTAATTATACTAAAAATGTTATTATAACAAACTTCAATTGCAATATAATTATTTCATTTTGTTTGCGAATGATACAAATATGATTGTCTAACATTTCATCTTATGTAGAATTTGCCTCCTTTTAGGTAAAATGGGACGAAAAACATTATCTAATATTTCAAATGGTAATTGTTTGGTTTTATTTACAATGTCTTTCTGTTTCTATTGTTTGTGTTATTTCTTCTAACTAATAGATTATTTTGTTTTTAAGGTTATGAGAAACAAAGACCGTTATCTAATATCTCAAATGGTAAAACATTTTCACATATTCAACTTCTTTATTTATATGCTCATAATATGATGCAACTAATTACTTCCTGTACACAGTTGGTACGAATCACCACAAAAGTCACAATGCGGCCGAGTGTCGCAAATATAGAAAATTGCAACTGAATGCTAAGAGACAGAAGGTCAATACTAATAATGTAGTTCATACTAGCTCAACCTTCAACACCCCATTTAACGCATCTGCTTTCGGTAATAATTTTTTTGCCATTTAATATTTTTTTAAGTTTTTATTCATTTGAAAAATTTGTTTTACTAATTCTAACTTTTTTCCCTATTTTATCAAAAGGTTAAACAGAACATATTCCTTTAATATCACAAATGGTATTGTAATTCTATGTTACTTACATTTGTATTTATATTATTCTAATATTCTATAATTGAAAGTTCATTTACTATCCAAACTTATTTTAGTTTATCCATAGTTTCAGTGCCTGAACTCAAAAGACAAATCTGCTGAGTGTCGGAAATTTAGAAAATCACACCTTGATGCAAAAAGACGTAAGGTTAATTCCATTACAGGATTAACAAACCAATCCATTGTTATACATGAAGTTCCCAATAAATACACTTTTGCAACTCCTATTAATCCATCAACATCTCGTATAATTTTCTTTATATCGATTAATTTTGTCAATTTGTTATTCTTATTAATATTAACATTGTAATCATACCATTATATTCAGGTGAAGCCACCAATTGTAATACAGTTTCAATTGCATCATCTTCTATCCAAACATAAATCATGAGTACAACATTGAATAGATAAAGTCATGTTTCTATCGTAACACCTTCTTCAAGTTTAAGTAATTAAAAATTGCAAGAATAGGTTAAGAAGTAATCGACGTTGCATCTCACTTGTCCGCATGGTTAGTTTGTCAGACGAAGAAGATGTCAATCCTCAACCCATTGAAGGTTTGGAATATAAGGGTGTCTCTAAAGGTAATTGTTAAAATTACAAGTTATTACAATTTGATTATATGTATGTTCAACAGAACATATTCCTTTGTCTAATATCACCAACAATATTGTAATTCTATGTTAATTACATTTATATTTATATTGTTCAAATATTCTATAATTGAAAGTTTATTTACTATCCAAACTTACTTTATTTTATCCATAGTTTCAGTGCCTGAACTTAGAAGACATAAAGCTGCCGAGTGTCGAAAATTTAGAAAATCACACCTTGATGCAAAAAGACGTAAGGTTAATTCCATTACAGACGAAGAAGATTTCAATCCTCAACCCATTGTAGATTTGGAATATAAGGGTGTCTCTAAATAAAATAAACTTAAATTAAAAAAAATTAAAATAACATGTTCAAAATGTTATTTTATTCACAAGATTATTTGGATCACGGTGATCAAACCGTTGAATGTGAAATGTGTAACGCGGAATTATGGAGATCAGAAGCCGGTAAAGGACTAAAAGTTGCTGGAAGAACAACTTACATGCTATGTTGTGGTTATGGAAAGGTACAACTTCCATATTTCAAAGAAACCGATCAAGATTATAAAAATCTTTTCAAGAACATAGAGTCGAAAAGCAAATATTTCTTAAAGCACATTCGACGTTTCAATTCTATGTTATGTTTTACTTCAATGGGGAGTGGGGAGGTTGACTCAACGATTAATAGAGGAAACGCTTGTTCATATACGGAATCAGTGGTGAAAATTATCATACCACGGGTAGTCTTCTTCCTAAAGATGGATCGTAACCAAAATTTTCTCACTTATATATATATATGACACTGAGAATGAAGTCTCAAACAGAAAAAAAACATTTTTAGGTAACATTCTACAGTTTCTTAATAGTAACTTCTAATTATACTTTAACTTTTAGCATTTTATATAACTCTTAAAGTTTACTATTTTATTTTATTTTTTACAGTAACGATAAAGGAGAGTCAATGGAAACTTCTGATGCCCTTGATATTCAAATTATTCAGTACCTAAAGTTGATGTTAGATTCAAATAATCAGCTTGTAAAAGCCTATAGGAGTGTACGAGATCGATTTGATGAAACTCCTGAAGTTAACCTTAAATTACGTCATATTGGCAGGAGAAGTAAAGATGGCCGAACATACAAGTTACCCACTTCATCAGAAATTGTTGCCCTTATTTTGGGAGACATTGATGAGCAACTTGACAATCGAGATATTGTTGTAGATTCAAGAACATAGTGTCTTTAGCGTATAAGCGAACTTCATCCATCGTATTTACCCCTTCAGTATCCATTGCTTATTCCTTTTGGAGAAGATTGTTATAGGGTTGATATACCACACAGAGAAGAAAGGAAATCTAAAAAGAAAATGGATTCAAAGTGTTCAATGAGGGAGTATTTTGCCTATCATATTCAGGATAGAGTTGGTAAATTCTCATTGATTTTAAATGCAAGGCGCCTTCTCCAACAGTTTTTGGTTGATGTTTATACGATGATAGAAAGTGAGCGGTTATTTTACATACGTCACCAACAATAGAAACTTAGGTGTGACTCTTATACCAATCTTCAAGCCTTGCATCAAAAGGGACCTACTGATTTGGCAACAATGAGAACACCTATAATATTACCCTCTTCTTTTACTGGTGGTGCACGTTACATGAGAGAAAATTATCTTGATACAATGGCTATTTGTAAATGGCATGGATACCCAGATTTTTTCATCACAATCACATGCAATCCCAAATGGCCTGAAATTAGAATGTTTCTTAAGGATAAGAAAACAAATCCAAAAGACAGACCAGACATTTTATCTAGATTATTCAAAGTTAAGCTAGACTCAACCATTAAAGATTTAAGAGAAAAAGCTTTGCTGGGCAACTCTTCTGCAGGTAAAAATCGATACAGATAAAAACATTTATATATATATATTTATATATTATGATCGTAAGGCACTAATAAAGTTAGTCAATTTATTTGTTATTTTAAATACTTGTATGTTTTTATTTATTAACTTTTTAACTATATTTTATTATCTAATATTGTAGTGGTTTATTCTATAGAGTTCCAAAAACGTGGTCTTCCGCATGCTCATATATGTTTGTTTCTTAAAGATGAAAGTAAGCTTCCCACGATTGAGCATGTCGATCGTTTCGTTTCTGCTGAAATCCCTGATAAGAATGTAGATCCTGAGTTGTTTAGTATCGTGAGCGACTTTATGATTCATGGGCCTTGTGGACGTGAAAATCCCGAATGCCCGTGCATGGTTGAAGGTAAACGTTCGAAGAAATTTTCCAAGAAATTCTCTCCTACATCAACTTTAGATTCAAATGGATTTCCGGGTTATAAAAGAATAGAGTCAGGAATATTTGTTGAAAAAGGTGGTGCTCAGTTAGACAACAGTCGTGTAGTTCCTTATAACCCAACACTGTTGAGGCGTTACCAAGCTCATATTAATGTTGAATGGTGTAACCAGGCTGCTTCAATTAAGTATTTATTTAAATACATTAATAAGGGACCTGATAGGGCTCAAGTTGCTTTTGTAGAAGATGATGGTCAAGGTCAAGAAGTGGTGCAAAAAGATGAAATCAAAAAACATTATGATTGCAGGTTCCTTTCAGCATGTGAAGCTTCATGGAGGATATTTAAAAATGAGGTTCATTACAGGTACCCTCCAGTGGTAAGGCTTCCTTTTCATCTACCTGAGGAGCAAAATGTTGTATACGGTCCAGAGGATAACATTGAAAACGTACTAAACAAACCATCAGTGTCTTCAACAATGTTCCTACAATGGATGGAACTAAACAAATATGAAGTTGTGGCACGTGAACTTAGTTACATTGAAATCCCAACTAAATTTGTTTGGAAAGGTGACGAAAAAAATGGGACTTTCGAAAACATGGTAAGGCAATTGGTCGTGTTCACATGGTTAGTCCATCTATGGGCGAGGCTTATTTTTTGAGAATTTTACTTAATAAGGTAAAAGGCCCTAAATCATTTGAGGACATAAGAATGGTGAATGGAGAAATTTTACCAACATTTCGAGATGCATGTTACGCTCTTGGCATCTTAGACGATGACAAGGAATATATAGAAGCTATTGAGGAAGCTCATTATACAGGTTCAGGATACTATCTTCGTAATTTGTTTGCGATGATGTCGTCGTCTAACACCTTATCTAGGCCTGAACATGTTTGGGAAAAGACATGGAAGTACTTGTCAGATGGTATTTTGCGTAGACATGAAGACCTATTCCAAATTGAAGGTAATAAATTTATACTGAAAAATTTCCGTATATTATTATTTATATTAGTTACTTTTAGTATTAAATTAATCATTAAAATCTTTATCATTACCAGGTTTGTCTCTTCCTAATGATCAAATCAAGAACCTTACATTGCTTGAAATTGAGAAACACTTGCTTCGGAATAACACGAGCCTACGTAGGTTTCCTTCTATGCCTTATCCCAATAATGATTTGATAGCATCTGCAAATAACCGTTTGATACTTGATGAGCTGAATTATGAAGTAAGTTCGCTAGCTGAGGAATTTCATAGCAATCTACGTAGTTTAACATATGAACAGCGTTTAATTTTTGATGAAATAATTCATACTGTTGATTATAACAAAGGTGGGTTATTCTTTATTTATGGGTTTGGAGGTACCGGTAAAACCTTCTTATGGAAAACATTGTCTGCTGCCATCAGATCTAAAGGAAAAATTGTTTTAAACGTTGCATCTAGTGGTATTGCTTCTCTGTTGTTATCCGGTGGAAGGACAACACATTCTAGGTTTTGTATACCTTTGAATGTTACTAAAGAATCAATGTGCGGCATGAAGGCAAATAGCGATGATGCTGATTTATTGAAGCAAACTAAATTAATTATTTTGGATGAAGCTCCAATGATTCACAAACATGCCTTTGAAGCACTTGATCGTACAATGAAAGACATCTTAAAATCAAAGTCTTCAATTAATTATGAGTTGCCTTTCAGGGGTAAGGTTATGGTATTGGGTGGTGATTTTAGACAGATCCTACCTGTTGTTCCCAATGGGAGTAGAAGACATATTATAAATGCCTCAATAACTTCGTCGCCTATTTGGAATACTTGCAAAGTCCTGACATTAACCAAAAACATGAGGTTAACATTGGGTAACAACACATCTGAATCCGAAGAAACAAAGGCATTTGCAAACTGGCTTCTTGATTTAGGTGTGGGTAAAGTTGGTGATTCAATTGATGATGATGAGGTAAATGTAGACATTCCAGATGATCTTCTAATTAAGGATTCATCAGATCCGATTTATAGCTTAATTGACTTCGTCTACCCTTCACTTCTTCAATTTTGTAAAGATAAAGACTACATTGCAGAACGAGCAATACTTGCACCTACAAACGAGGTAGTACATGAAATTAATGAAAGGTTGCTTGCATTGTTTCCTGGAGATAAAGTTGAGTATTTGAGCTCTGATAGTATATGCCAGACTGAGAACGCTAAGAATCGTTCACAGGAAGATTTATATTCTCCTGATATCCTTAATGGTTTAAAAATATCTGGATTGCCTAATCATCGATTAGCACTAAAGGTGGGTGTACCTGTGATGTTGTTGAGAAACATTGATCAACACAATGGCCTGTGTAACGACACGAGAATAACAATCGCTAAACTTGCAAAGCATGTTATTGAAGCCGAAATCATATCAGGTGGAAACATTGGTACCAAAACTCTTATTCCTAGAATAACTATGATACCATCTGATAACAAGATTCCAGTGAACTTTCAAAGGCGTCAATTCCCATTATACGTATGTTTCGCAATGACCATCAATAAAAGCCAAGGACAGTCTCTATCGAAGGTTGAATTGTATTTAAGAGACCCTGTATTCTCACATGGCCAACTTTATGTCGCATTGTCAAGAGTTATGTAACATCCCGTTTTTGTTATATATATAAAATGTGTTGGTCCATATTTATTAGCGAATGAAATGGGTCATTAACCGTCGAACCAATAACATGTGAGGTGGGTACTCATGTATTTAAAATTTGTTAACGAGTAAGTGATGGATATCATGATTACTTAAGATATGAGTTCTAGGCAACTAATTAGTATTATAAGAGACCGTTTAGTAATAATATAATATATTATATTATAATTGACCCTACTTCGTTTTTAACGAAACTTATATCAAAACGTAGAGAATAATAAGCTCGCCCTAACTGTATATTCGTATTTTTGTAAAGCGGTATATGTTAAAAGTTGTACGGGATAAACGAGTGAAGCAGCTAAAATTAATTATAGTAATATAATAACATAAATATAATAGTAACAACTTAGAACTTAGAATTTGAGATTTGTTGGAGCCGTAGATGTATATCCTACCTGTGTGTATGTGCTTGAGGTGTTCCACATTGAAGTGTTCAAGAAAAATAAATCCAACTTCACTTGTAAGTGTCCCACATCGACTATAAAGTAACTAAGCAAGCTAGCTGGACATATTTGTCCCACATCGAAGACACAAAGGAAATAGAGCTGCTAGCTCTTATTATAAATATAGGTACCTCAGTTTAGAGATATAAGTTTATTTTGGGAAAGCTCTAGCATAGAAAATCCCGAACCTACAATATCCCATTGGGTGTTGTTAGTAGTTATTTTTAGAGTACGGGTAGGAGCACGAGTAGGGGGACTCTACATCAACTGGTCATAGATAGTTTTGAAGTATGTTTTTATTTAAGTTATGTTTAGTTAATTATTATTTTTATTAGTAGTAGTTTAATATTATTATTTTTAGTTTTGAGGTATGTTTTATTTAAGTTATGTTTAGTTAATTATTATTTTTATTAGTATCCTTATTAGTAGTAGTTTAATATTATTATTTTTAGGTATTAGAATTATTATTAGGGGTGGGTATTGGGTAGCCTAACCTTAGTTAGGCATGGACTGATCATCCATGCTTAAACAAGGTAGCGCTAACCAATATCCAACTGTAATAATAATTAGTTAGGTGTGCCGTTACCTAACCTAGGGGTGTATAATTGTATTAGGACCCTGAGATAACGTGGTTGTATTAGCGTTGTCAACTGCTAAGGGACTGATAAAGAGGTGAGTTACTTAAACTATTTTCAAAACCTGATACTTGCTCATAAAATTGTTTTGATGGTGATTGATCATGTATATGCATCGAACCATAGGTGTGACATCCAGGGTGTTATATATATTATAATGATCATTATATTTTCCAAGCGTGGATATACACTTACAGCCTCATGGGGTGTATCTAGGCTGTATGTGTGAATATATAATGCTTAGTCCGGATTATGATTATGGTGACATGCAGGGAGCTCATACTTGATCAATAAAAGTGTTTATGTGGTTGTTTTACTGATGAGTCAGTTTATGTGGCTCACCAGCTGTGTGCTGACGTATTTTTATTACTCGAGCATGTATCACATGTTGATGATGTAAGGACTAGGAGTTTCTAGCTGAGCGGGATGACTCTAGATGTTTTATCATGTTATAGTTGAGCTTCGTTTAGCTGGATGTACTTGGATCGGACAGGCTTGTAATAAATATTTAACTTATGTAATGAGATTACGTTTCCGCTTTAAGTTTGCGCCGACTGGACACTATAAGTGCCCCGACCTGGGCGTGGTGTGACAAGTTAAGAGCAGGGCAGGGGTGAAAGTACTTATACTAGATAGTGATGGGAATGTCAAAACTAAAACAAAAAAATGTGGTGTATAAGGAACTATTTAGTGATATTTGAATAACATGTATATTCCTTATATATATTGACTTTGCTAATTCTATTAAATAATGATTTAGACTTCCCGTGTGTCTACACGGGCTTTAATCTAGTGAACAAATAATTAATTTGGATTTTAATACATACAATTCTCACTTAGAAATTGGTTTTAGGTTAGCAAATGAGAAATTACATTGAATAAAACTTAACAATTTTCAAAACTCATCTAATGACAATACAGACATCTCAATCAACATTTCGCTGCAACGCGCGGGTAACATCAACTCGTTAATGTCAATTGTCAATAATTTCATGATTCTTTAGTTTAACAAGACACGAAGTCATAAATAGGTCATTTTCATTGCCATATTATTTACTAGATTATACCCCGGGAACGTCCTGGGTTGAGAAATCTAATATGATATATTAATTTTGCATATGAAATAGAATGATTTGCTTTACAGTTATATGCAATAAAGCTTTGGGTAGCACCTAACCTAAAACAATTAAAAATGTATCTCCAATGTTCACGTCTAACCTTAAACAATGTATAACTCGAATATTAATATCCAACCTAAAACAATGTATAATTTCAATGCTAACGCATGTTGAAAATAGAATTCATATTACTTATTTAAACATAATTAGTGACTTGCCTATACATGATTAATGATTTACCTGTTTTTTTTTCTTGTATGAACAAAACCCCACAAAAAATAGTCGGTTTTTTTTCTCCGTTTTTTAGATAGCACTATGGTACTCGTTGGAAAGATAATAAAACGCTCGTTAATTTGGTGTAATTTTTTTCTTTAAAAAATCTCGTATATAAAAGATATTAACGTTTAAAAATTATGGGAGGAAACATAATAAGAGAGAAAAATCCAATTTTATTTTTAATTTTTTTTCCTAAAATATCTCAATGCCACATGGGATGACACATGACACACTCAAGGAGAAGAATGCCTCTTTAAGTGTCATGTCATTAAAATGGCTTTGGTTTATTATATGTATAGATAGATTATGTTAAGAACTACAAGATATAGATAATTTAAAGGGAAATATGGTCAAATACATATTAGGGTCATCTAAAGGACTAAAGCTAGCAAAAATCAAATGTTAGATCTTCTTACATAGGCATGATAGATGAAAAGATAATTTATTTCATACATATTTTGTAGTTCAATAAGATATTATCAATGACGTGCTTATTTCTAGTCATAATAATACTTACATAGTTACATGTTGTTTGAGACTGCACACGTCTTATCTCGATAAAGCCACTAATTTGATTGTTATAAATTATCAATCTACCAACTAGTCAACTTCCACGTGTTTAAAAAAGTATTGGGCCAATCCTCTGGGGGTACGTTTGGGCCTTGCTCTAGCTTAGGCTAGTTTAGGAGACAAAGCTTTTCATTAGGTGTTCCAATATTTATATTTTTTTTTTATAAATATATAGAAGTTTTTTTTATAAAATAAATGACTTAAATGAAACGTATATGAATCTTATTATCTAGTGTTTTTTTTTTCAATGTAACTTGAAGTATGAGGCAATGGCGAAGAAAAAAAAATACTAAATAACTGCATGGTTTCATAGTTATTCAATTTATTTAAGTAAAATTGGGAAAAATGAATAGTAACCAATATTCTTATACGTTTTATTTACATCACTTAATTTAATAATATTTATGTATAATTTTTTAACAAGACTGGAACACTTCATGAAATTTGAATGAATTTGGATGAACAACAAACCTTTAAGCAGAGGCGGAGCCAGGATTTCATGATAAGGGGGGCTTAGATTATTGGAGTGAGCGTTAAGGGGGGCTTGATACAATTTTATTGAATTTTAACCTTAAAAACAAGGGGGCTTGATACAATTTTATCGAATTTTACCTTAAAAACTTAACAAATTTGGGCCATTAGGGGGGGCTTGATACCCCTCAGTCCCCCCCCTAAATGTAACATTCGGGAAACTTGATTACTCTTGGGTTAATTTTTCTCTATCAAATACTATAAAACAGTCTATAATTAAACTTAAAAAAAGAATCTAATAATGAGACAATGTTGGCCAAATTTTATGATAAGGCTTGAGGAATTAGTAAAACAAATTTGGTTTTAACAAGTATACGAGTCAAGATTTTATACAATTTATGGATTCTCAATCCCAAATTTCATAATTTAATGTTTAATAATATGATTTTGGATGAAAAAAGTGTAATCAAAGACATGGCTATGTAACATGTAAGTAGTAGTACATAGTCGTGCCCTTGTGTTTTTTGTATAAATTGGGATTTTAAGAGACAATAACATATACTTTATAAGGTTTTAATCACTGGCTCATTTTTTTATAAATATAAGAAATAAAAGATGGAGGATTCTAACAACTTTATCACAATAGATTAATTGATTGTCTGTTTTGGATTGCAATTTCTCCAATAATTTTTATCCATCCTGTAAAAAATCTAAGACCAAGACCACAAGAACAACACAATCACAAGACAAGAACACTAGAGATAGCGACAAAACAGGTGACCGAAATCTTATTAGTTTACCCAAACCAAAAACACCCAACCAAACCCTAAAGTTCTTCTAAACAGAAGAACATTTAAAGATACAAAGTCTGATCAACTGATTAACACATCAGTTGATCTAAATCAACCAAATAATACATGAAACAAAAAATAGAACGATATTACAAACTGATCTGAACAAATACAAGACAAATACACAAGCTGATGATCAGTTCCTTCAACTCCTCGTTGATGAAACCCTAATCGCCAACTGTAGACAGAGAGATGAGAGAGAAAGTGAGAAAGATATTTTGTGGTGTTAACCTAACTTCCGGACCCTTCTCTTCCCTTTTATAGAGCCACACATTATTACGAGAAGGGCTTATGGGCTCAACCAATCAGACCAACAAATGAGCTAGCTGGGCTCCTCTTCCAATAAGCCCAATAAGTAACCAGGCCCCAACTCATACCAACAATACAAGCCCAACCTGCATTATTCTCAATAATACCAATATACCAATAATATGTTATAAAATCAGATATACATGTAACTACCTTCCTCCCATATAACCACTTTACAGTTATTAGATTACATGTATATATACTCTTGTATTGGATGAATTTCTTCTCTCTCTAAGAATTCACAAAACACTCTCAGTTTCTCTCTAATTGTAGATAATTTCTATCACGTTATCAGGCACGTTTTGCTCTCAAATCGCAACAAGATCAGACTCTATTTTGCTTTTCAGAAAATCTTCCTTTCATCAATCTGGGTGTTATTGATTCTCCACGGAAACTTACCGGAAATCTACCCTGTTCATCACAATCCGGTACACAATATCAAAATCTCCATATTGTATTGAATATGTTCTATGTTATAAGTATAACCAAAGGATGGATCACAAATTTTGATTTTCAAAAGTGGTGACCATAAACTAATTTTAAAATCTTTTGGAACAAAAGTAATATGATATCTAAATACTATGGTGACAGTTTTTTTTATATTAAGAAAGGATACATGCATTTTTTTTAAAGGATTTTCAAATTGGATTGTAAATCTATTCATTTGGAAAAAAAAAGATATTTCCCTTTTGGATTCTCAATCTGGATATTACAAGAATTCGAACAATTTTTTTTTGGAATGCCCTGTATATTATTTGCATTTTAGAACACAAATAAGACTTTTAGATCCTACCAAATACAAACAACCATAAATTGATGTTTTCTTCTAACAAGCCGTCAACCGGCTGTCACTGTCGCCAAGAACATCCAAGAATAAAGAAAGATTGGTAACACAAGAAATAACATGGAATGCATCATCACTATCAAATCTCGACCCTGAAGTGGTCAATGTGAATTTGAAGTCCAAAAGATTATACATTTGCAAAGAATAGCAAATGAATTACCAGATGCATTCACGGACACAAATCGAGTGACAAAGTCACATCTACCAGCATTAAATGCACCCACTCAAATTGAGGTAATCCCTGAAGAGATTACAATACAAAGAAAACGTTGGAGACCAATCGGTTCCAAAGACAAAAACCCATGAAAATGAAAAGCGCAAAATAACGCAGTTGGTGAAACCGCACAAAATATTATAAATGAAACCCCAGTAGAGGTAAATGTCCTGGAAGAGACAAATATGATTCCAGGGGAAATTGAAATTTTAGAAGAAACAATGGTACCAAATGAAAATGAGATTTCTATCAATTCTGTACAAAATAGTACAATGTGGAACCAAAATAAAACATGTGTTGACGATATATTCGCATATGCTATAGCAACGAGTGTAATAAATGAAAATGATTATGTACCTAAAACTCTAGAAGAGTGCATGCACAGAAATGATTGGCCAAGATGGCAAGAAGCCATAAATGCCGAATTAAATTCGCTCGAAAAGCGACATGTTTTCGGACCTGTAGTCCGAACACCCATAGACGTCAAACCAGTAGGTTATAGATGGATGTTTGCAATAAAGAGAAATGAAAAGAATGAGATTGTACGATATAAAGAATGACTTGTAGCACAAGGGTTTTTCCAAATCCCCGGAGTTGATTATGAGGAAACGTATTCCCCGTAGTGGATGCGATAACCCTTAGGTTTCTAGTCGGTCTTACAATCTCTGAAGAACTTCATATGAGACCTATGGATGTCGTCACCGCATACTTATACGAGATACTTGAAAATGACATCTACATGAAAATCCCTAAAGGATTAAAATTGCCTGAAGCATTAAAATCAACACCTCGAGATATGTGTGCTATAAAACTCTAGAGATCTCTATACGGTCTCAAACAATCTGGTCGAATGTGGTACAATCGACTAAGTAAATATCTCGAAAAGGAAGGATACAAGTCTGATGTAATCAGCCCATGTGTCTTTATAAAAAGATCAAGCTCAAAATTTACTATAATAGCAGTTTATGTTGATGATATCAACATCATCGGGGCTCCTGAAGAGATAGAGAAAGCTGCTCAATTATTAAAGAACGAATTTGAAATGAAAGACCTTGGAATAACAAAACTATGTCTCGGCTTACAATTCGAGCATATGTGCAATGGCACGTTCATCCATCAGTCAAACTACATCCAAAAGATGCTAGTACGTTTTAATATGGATAAAGCTCATCCGTTTAGCGTACCTATGGTTATCCGTCTGCTAGATCCACATAAGGATCCTTATCGACCTCAAGAAGAAGGCGAATAAGTGCTTGGTCCAGAAGTACCGTACTTAAGCGCGATCGGTGCTCTTATGTATCTCGCAAATAACACTAGACCTGATATTGCATGCGCGGTACATGTACTAGCGAGCTATAGCTCGAATCCAACACGTAGACATTGGAACGGAATAAAACACATATTTCGGTATATTTGCGGGACAAAAGACTTGGGTCTTTTCTGTCAAAAGGATAATAAGTCGCCGCTTATTGGGTATGCTGACGTCAGATATCTATCAGATCCTCATAAAGCAAAATCTCAGACAAGTTACGTATTCACGTACGGTGGCATAGCAATTCCTTGGAAGTCAACTAAGCAAACACTTATAGCAACATCATCAAATCATGCCGAATTAATAGCATTGTATGATGCTGGTAGAGAATGCATGTGGTTGAGATCAATGATCAATCATATACAAAAAGCATGTGGACTAGAACAAATCAAGAAGGACCCAACGATTATTTATGAAGACAATGCTGCTTGCATATCTCAAATCAAGGAAGGCTACATCAAGGGTGACAGAACAAAGCATATCTCACCAAAGTTCTTCACAACATATGACTTACAAAAAGACGGGGAAATTGATGTTCGTCAAATCAAATCAAGTGAAAATCTAGCTGATTTGTTCACAAAATCTTTACCTAGAAGCAGTTTTGAGCAATTATCACTGAAGATCGGGCTCCGAAGATTGAAAGACGTTAGTTAAATTGAGGGGGAGCATTATAAACGTTGTACTCTTTTCCTTGACTAAGTTTTGTCCCATTGGGTTTTGTTAGTAAGGTTTTTAACGAGGCAACATAACTGATCCATCAGTATCAGTTTATTTTATAGGTCCTGAAGTACCAATATAAAATCATCCTGAAGCATGTTGTTAACTTGTGTATAATGAACAGTAACGTATATCTGAGGGGGAGTGTTATAAAATCAGATATACATGTAACTACCTTCCTCCCATATAACCACTTTACAGTTATTAGATTACATGTATATATACTCTTGTATTGGATGAATTTCTTCTCTCTCTAAGAATTCACAAAACACTCTCAATTTCTCTCTAATTCTAGATAATTTCTATCATAATACAATTTATTATGTAGCATATATATATCAATCATGAAATTACAAGAATATATATTTATTATATATTTTTAACATCCCCCTTAATTTCATGATTGAACAAATTTATCATACCAAGTTTTGAACATAATTCATTATGTTGAATTTGTCCCAAACCTTTGGTAAGAATGTCTGCAATTTGATTTGCAGTTTATACCTTAACAGTTTCCAAAAAACCTTTGGAAATTTTCTCTCAAATAAAATACAAATCTATTTCAAAATGCTTTGTTCGATCATGAAAAACTGGATTGGCAGCAATTGATATTGCTGCCTTACTGTCTGAATATAACTTAACAGGAAGTTTGACCTGAATATTCAACTCTTTAAGCAAATTTGATATCCAAACCAATTCACAAGTATTTGAACACATGGCTCGATACTCAGCATCAGCTGTTGATCCAGGTATTGTATTTTGTTTTTTACTTTTCCAGGAAACCAAAGATTTCCTAAGGAACACACAATATCCAGTTACAGACCTTCTAGTTTCTAACCATTTTGCCCAGTCAGAATCTGAATAGGCAAACAACTCAAAACTATCACTTTTTTTTAAAGAAAATCCCCTTACGTGGACTAGATTTTAAGTATTTTAATAGTCTTAAAGCAACTTGTAAATAAGACTCAGAAGGCTTGTGCATACACTGACTTAAGTACTGAACAGCATAACTTATATCCGGCCTTGTTAAAGATAGGTAAATTAGTTTTCCTATCAACCTTTGATAACCAATCATATTATCTAACAGTTTATCCCTCTTTGAGTTTTTAACTGATATTATATAAATGGGTTCAATTGGTGTGTGGACAGGCTTACACCCTAGATAACCAAAATCACTTAGCAGTTCTAAGCAATATTTCGTTTGGTTCAAACAGACACCAGTTTAAGTGTATAATACTTCAATTCCCAAGAAATACTTTAATTTCCCTAAGTCTTTTATTAAAAAAACTTTCACTTAAGAACTTTTTTTATCTTAGTTATTTCTTGTTCATTGTTCCCAGTTACAATAATATCATCCACATAGACTAACAATAAAATAAACGCATTATTATCAGACTTAACAAACATTGAGTAATCACAAATTCTTTGTACAAAGCCAATATCAACTAGGACTTGGGTTAATTTCTCATTCCACTGCCTAGGGCTTGTTTCAGCCCATACAAAGACTTAATCAATTTACACACTTGATTTTCACCCTTGGAATAATATCCTTCATGTGGAATCATATACACCTCTTCACTAATAGTCCCATAAAGAAAAGCATTATTGACATCTAGCTGGTATAGTGGCCAACTGTTCTGTACAGCCAAAGAGATTACACATCTTATGGTTACCATTTTCACCACAGGTAAAAACGTTTCACCATAATCAATTCATTCTCTTTGATTGTATCCTTTGGCTACTAACCAAACTTTGTATCTATCTACTTCACCATTTGAGTCATATTTTATTTTGTAGACCCATTTACACCCAATGGCTTTTCTGCCCTTGGGAAGACTAGTTAGGATCCAAGTATTGTTTCTATGTAAAGCTTCCATTTTAGCATTTATAGCTTCAACCCATTTTGGGTCCTTAGAAGCTTCAACATAGCTACTTGGCTCAACTAACTTATTTATAATAGACGTAAAACACTTGTTCTCAAAAGACAGGTTAGAGTAATTTACTACTCTTTCCAAACCATACTTGACTTTCCCCTTAACAACATACTCACTAAACTTTTTAGGAAAAAAGACTCTCTACTAGACTTTCTAACATTAGTGAACCTTTCTCCCTCAGGGTTATTGTTCTCATCATTTGAACTCTCAACATCTAGGCAATCAGTCCCCTTAGACCTACTAACAAATTGCTTATCAGAATTGATCTGATCTACCCTCCTAGCAGCAGTGACTGGGTCATCTAATTGCTGATCAGGAGAGAGTTCATGAGTAACAATAGCTCCCCCTTGATCATTGGGAGGTTCAGAAGATGTCTCACCATTTAAAACTTCAATGTTAAAAGACTCACGTTGATAAAAAAAAGTTTGAATGATTTAATTCATTTGACAAACCATTTTTTTCAGTTTCATTTTTAAAAGGATAGATGCTTTCATAGAACTTAACATCCCTTGAAAACATCTCTTGTTTTTTTATCAAGACTCCACAACTTGTATCCCTTTTTAAAAACAGAATAACCAATTAGGACACACTTGTCAGCCTTTTGCACAATTTGTCCTTTTCATTTAAAATAGTTTGAAAACAAAGACAACCAAAGTTTTTTAAGTTAGACAAAGATGGGGGGGGGGGGAACCCATAGACCAACTCATAAGGACACTTACCAGAAAAAACAGAAGAAGGAGTCCTGTTAATAAGATAGGCAACAGTTAGGACACAATCAGACGAGAATCTAAGTGGAACACTACACTGAAATAACAAGGACCTAGCTATGTTAAGGAGATGTCTATGCTTTCTCTCCACAACTCCATTCTGTTGTAGAGTGTAAGCACAGGAAGTCTAGTGAACAATTCCTCTTCTATTACAAAAATCTACCATTTGTTTATTTACAAATTTTGTCCCATTATCACTTCTGAAAACTTTTACAAGTTTTTTAAGTTGTGTTTTCAACATTTTATAGAAAATTTCTATGTTTTCAAAGACTTCATTCTTTCCGTTTAACATATAGACCCATACTGACCTATACCAGTCATCAACTATTGTAAGAAAATATTTGAATCCATTTTTACTAGTAACCTTATAAGGTCCCCATACATCAAGATGAATAATATCTCCTACTTCTTTGGTCTTATACTCACTTAAAGGAAAAGGAACTCTAGACTGTTTAGCCTTGTGACATATCTCACAAGGCTCACAATTGTTCAAATTTACATTCAAGGTACTCTTTAACACAGCTAGAGCCTGATCAGAGGTGTGTCATAACCTAGAATGCCACAAATTAGATTCAGAAACACTATTAAAACACAAGTTACTAACATTTATGTCAGCACCACCAATGTACAAACCATCACACTCTCTACCAGTCACTAGGATTCTCTTGGACTTGGAATCCTGGACATAACATGCACTTTCATCAAACAATACACATAGCTTATTATCCTTAGCTAATTTTTGAACAGAAACAAGATTCACACAGTATTCTGGTATTAGAAACACATCTCTTAAAGTGACCCCATCTGCTAGTTTTATATCACCAATTTTAGTTACCCTAGCACTAGTCCCATTAGAATGTTTTACCAAATATGTATTTAGACACATCAACACAGTTTATCATTTGATCTCCATTACTAACCATGTGTTGGTTTGCCCCTGAGTCCATTATCCAACCAGACTTAAGAGCAAACTTTAAGTAATTTGAACAACTTGAAAAATTTCCAAAAATACTATACAATTTAGACAAGACAGTCATACTAGAGAATCCACTAAACACACAACTCTCACCTCCAACATTGGAGTTTTGACCTTGGCTTTCACTTCCAGACATATCATTGATTAAACTCATCAACTTGTTGATTTGTTCAGAAGTGAAAGGCAATGCACTAGAAGAAGACACGGCATAACTAGACATACTTGTTCTTTTATTTCCAAAGTTCCCAGTTGTATTACCCTTAAACCCTTGATTTGGAGTTTTCTTTTTGAAACCAGGGGGATACCCTACCAATTCATAACACCTATCAACAGTACGACCAATCATATTGCAATGTGTACACTTAAGGTTTGGATTTGGTCCTCTATTTAGTTTTGTTTTATTATCAGAAAATTGATTTCTAGTTGATAGAAAAGATACATTTGAACCTTTTTTATTTGAATTTGAACCTCTATGAGATTCTTCTCTAGAGACTATAGAAAAAGCAGTTTTAATACTTGGTAGGGGTTCCCTGGTTAACAAGGTTGTTCTAACAGGTTGATATACATCATCAAGCCCCATTAACAACTGCATTAATTTGATAAGTGTATTCAAATCATTGTAATCCTTTGAGGATTGACATGTACAAGCAGGTAATTGTATTATACAATCAAACTTTTTCACATAGTGTTTAACCTATGATAGTATTCAGCTACACTACTACCATTTTAAGATATTGAGTTAATTTTCTGATATAGATTAAACACTATTGACCCATCAACCTTGTTATAAGTCTCATCTAGTTCTTCCCATACATCTTTTGCAAGTTTAAAAAATACTTGACCTAAGAATAACTCCTCACTAGCTGAGTTTAACAACCAAGACAACACAACCGAGTTACATATATCCCACTGCTTCATTAAAACATCATCACTAGTTGATTTTATACAAGTACCATCCACAAAACCAAACTTATTTTTAGCTTATAAACAAGTTTCATAGAATTAGCCCATACAGTATAATTTTATGTTCCTTTTAGTTTGATAGTGGTTATAGTTAGACTACTTGTATCACTCGGATGAAGATACAAGGGATCACTAATATCAAGCTTCCTAACAAGAGTAGCAAGAACACCACCAGCTGGATCAGTACCTCCTGATCCTGCTGGTATCTGAGGTAGAATAGGAGGACTAGTATCTCCTATTTCACCTTATCACAGACAAACAAACAAACAAGAATCAAGAAAACAGACAATCAACCAATCAAGAACAAGACAGATATGCAACTAAGGCAAAGCTGAGACAGTGATCCAGATCACGGGGTCATCACTCAAGGTGCCCATGCAGGTCTTATCTTAGGAGCCTATTCCTAGATGAAACCAAAACAATAAAGACCAGATCTCAATACAACACAGAAGAACAAACAATACTCAAGAAATAAGCTAGATAAAACAGACAAATAGACAGTAGACAAAGACACCAAGACAAAATCAATGTCGGTTCCCCTAACCCGGGCAATACCTCTAGACAAAATACAGAAGAAACCAAGTAAGAAGAGATACTTACAAGGTACTCCAGCAGCCAAGCAACAATACAACGAACAAAAATATTAAAGAACAAGAATCAGAACAGACTTACTGGTTGCACAGCAATCTAATACAACTGATCACTTACAATAGTGATCAATCCCCATAGATCCACAACCAACAGTACGTTGATAACAGATCTTCAACAATAACCTTAAAAAACAAGACAATATTAGACAAGAATTCAAAACAGTATATCTAGACTTCTGGATCTCAGATCTATAGATCTGAACAACAGATCTATAAGATTTTCAAACCTAGGGTTGACAGCGGAAAACAAGCAGAACCAGATCTTGATAAAAGAGCCTAAGGCTCTGATACCATGTAAAAAATCTAAGACCAAGACTATTCTCACAATCACAACCCAAGAACAACACAATCACAAGACAAGAACACCAGAGATAGCTACAAAACAGGTGACCGAAATCTTATTAGTTTACCCCAACCAAACCCTAAAGATCTTCTAAACTGAAGAACCTTTAAAGATACAAAGTCTGATCAACTGATTAACATATCAGTTGATCTAAATCAACCAAATAATACATGAAACAAAAAATAGAACGATCTTACAAACTGATCTGAACAAATACAAGACAAATACACAAGCTGATGATCAGATCCTTCAACTCCTCGTTGATGAAACCCTAATCGCCAACTGTAGACAAAGAGACGAGAGAGAAAGTGAGAAAGATATTTTATGGTGTTAACCTAACTTCCGTACCCTTCTCTCCCCTTTTATAGAGCCACACATTATTACGAGTAGGGCTTATGGGCTCAACCACTCAGACCAAAAAATGAGCTAGCTGGGCTCCTCTTCCAATAAGCCCAATAAGTAACCAGGACCCAACTCATACCAACAATACAAGCCCAGCCTGTATTATTCTCAATAATACCAATATACCAATAATACAATTTATTATGTAGCATATATATGTCAATCATGAAATTACAAGAATATATATTTATTATATATTTTTAACACATCCTCTTGTATCATATTATACAGACTCCTTTTTTTCTCTCATTTGATGTACGATCCAATTGCCCTTCCTCTTTTGGCAACACAAAAACCTAACCCCTACTATTTGAATTAATATTTCTTTAACTCGGGGCAAAACTTCACTTTACACATCAAACAAATTTGTCTAACATCATTAAAGATTTCATTCACTATATTATAAATTCATGAGACTTGACATTTTAATAATGAATCCACTTCACTAACAATAAATAATATAACTAATTACATATACGGCTTTGTGGTTTATCCAGCTTGCATGTTTGGCTAGGGGCATCAATCCCTGTCACGAAGTTGACTAGAAAAAATATGTTTTGCATCAGCTCACATGATTTTTTTAAATTGATCGGGTTCGGGTTGATCCGTTCTAAATAAAGGTTGGGTTCATGCTAACTTGCATAAAAAGACTGGTTGACCTGTAAACCCATTTAAGTTTGAGTGTTTTATAGACAATCCTTTGTAACTTTATTGTTAATGTTCCCTCTTAAAAGTGTGCAACATTTCTTGATTATTACAGGTTGAACTCAAAGGCACGACTATGTAAGGTCTATTACATAGTCGTGTCCTTATTTTATACACAACTGAGATTTTAAGAGACAATAACACATACTGCGTAACATTTTACATCGTCAGATCACTTAATATAAGATATAAAAAATGATTCTAACTACTTCATCATAGTAGATTAACTGATTCTTTATGTTGGATTGAAATTTCTCCAATGACTTTGATCATTCCTCTTGTATCATAGCGTGCACACACGCTTCTTTTTCTCTCATCTGATGCATGGTCAAATGACACTTCTATTTTATGCAACATTGAAAAGTTAACCCTACTGTTCTCTTTATTTTTATTTTCACTTGACCTTACACACGAAACAAGTTAGTCTAACTTGTCTCACTATTTGAATACTTTGTTCACAATATTATAAACTAGATTATACCCCAGGAGCGTCCCGGGGTTGAGTTAATCTAATATGACATATCAATTTTACATATAAAATAGACTGATGTGCTTTACAGTTACATGCAGGAAAGCTTCGGGTAGCACCTACTCTAAAACAATTAACAACATATCTCCAATGTTAAAACTGTTTTGGATCCACTTGATTACTTACACGGACTCACCAGTATGATTACTGACCAAACTCTTTTTAAGCATGTGTTCAGGTACTGCAAATGAATGGATGGCAACTGTGAGGTATAAGCTTGCTAGTAGCGGATTAGAAAATATCTGGTAGAAGATTATTGTTACAATTGTTGCAGATTAGAGCATTAGAGCTAAGAGCAGGTAGAGATTGGAATGACTAGTGGAGTACACCTCATCAACTGCTTCGACGACCGTCGCGTCTCGTCCCTGCATTAGTTATAGAATATTTATTTGGAAATGTATGATATATATATATATAATTACGAATTGGTACATATATGAAACCATAAAATAATGTACATGTTGCTTCCGTTGTGCAATTTTTGTATCAACTACATCCCCACTGACACCCCTGTGTCGGGTTGTTACAATTGGTATCAGAGCAACGGTCGTAGCAAAATAGGATATCTTCAGATATCCTACACCACACCAAGATAACTTAGAGAACTTAGCGTTTAAGACTCTAAGACTACCTAGCCAGGAAATGCCATAGATCTACATAACATTGACCAGAATAAGAAGAGAAATAAGTTGAAACTCGAGTACCTGAACACACCAGAATGCTTACGGGAATTTAGAACCAGTTTAATACGTCAACGAGTTATGTTTGATATCTGAATAATGACTACAACGGAGATTACTAGAATGATTTCGTGAGGTAAATTGACGATTACATTTGACGTCATGTAATTGTAAATTTACAGGCACGAAAAAGTTCTAAGAAATCCGAAGAGTCGCCAAGATTAAGGGTGTTAACTACAATAACCATGAAATTGTGCAAGGAAACGGACTATGTTAGAGTCGTAAACAAGTATGTGTTAGGCTTGCATGACCATAGTCAAGGTTTTTGAACTTGAAATAGTTAATACAATTTGGAATATTTTGACGAGTATGTATGTGCTAGTATATGTATATAACTTTTGTGATTAAGTGATGAGCTAACCATGATAACCATAGACTTATGTGAGAAAATAGATTATGTTAGAGTCGTAAATAACTATGTGATATATTCGTATTACTACAGTAAGAGTTTCGAACATTGGTAAACTTAGTACGACTTAGTTTGTTTTAATAATATATATAGAAACCTCCATGACTATGGTAGTACGTATATATGCGTATTATGATTAGTGAAGACTGTTACGTTCAACTAACTTTCCATGACTAAGAATTGAGCTAACCATGAGAACCAAGTACCTCGCCAACCTTGGCATTGCAATTTGAAGGAACCCAACATACTAAGGTACACTTTGGTCAACTTAGCAAATGGATAAATTTGAGAAGTTTAGTATTCCAACCAAATAGTTATTGTCGATTGTATGGTTCATTATTATATGGTTCGTGCGTATGTGTAAGTTGAATTTCGCGTTAAACCGAAGTTGAAGATTTAAAACCATTAATTACTAGATTCCTTCATTCGGATTTGATTTTTACCGGTTTCCGTGGATCTAAGTCAAGAATAAAGTATTGGATTCATAGCCGCATGACAGGTTTTAGAGTTAATTCTGGAATATCAACCGGAGAGGCAGTAACCTAGGCTCAAGAATGTAGCGATCACCATGAATATCCTAACCGGCAACCTGAAGAAACTAGGATTGAATGCTACATGAGGTGTTCTTTAGGTTTAATACATGTTCCATTATCCTATCACCTCAAGGTTTTCCTTAGATTATTGCCAAAACCTTTGAGTTAGTCACGTAACTTTCTAATATAGTTGTTGGTGGTGAAAATCCTCAGGATGATTTTACCTCACATCCCTGGTGTAGCATTCTCGGGATGCTGAAGGGCTCAACTGACTTCAGGATGTAACTATATTTCAACATGTGCAGATCGTGAGAATGGACTAACGAATTACCTTTTTTATATGATTGCAGGTACACCTAAGTTATAATATGGATACATAAATACTCTCTAACGTCTATATTATAACACTCAGTCAAAGGAGTCAAAGAATGAAGAGTAACTCATACAAGCCAAAGTCTAAGATCGAAGATGGAGTCAAAGTTGTAACCGATACACATTAAATGTCGACGAAAGATAAGGAAACAGCTGGTACAACGTATAGCTGAAATGAAACTGCCACAACGGTCACCTGAAGTCTTCAAAGAACTTAACTAAGCCAGCGGATCACAGGAGATTCTTTATTTACTCACATGTAATATATATGGGAATGATGGACGAGTATAGGACACATTGCTATCACTAGAGCTATACACACACACTCAGCTACTTAAAACACACACACATCATTGTAATCTTAGAACACTCGTCCACTCATTCACCCAAAGTTGTAATATTTTTACCACATTAATATTAACAAACAAGGCAGGGGCCTAGTCTCCTCCTGAGTTTTTATGTCGGTGATCTACAATTGATCAAAGGCTTTCCTCGTAGATCGAGTGTTGTTCTTCGTTTTTGATATTTTATTTACTTATTCCTTGAATCTGCCAACAGTTACATCCCGAGGATATAACTGTCCATCCCGAATCATACCTTTGCCATCCCGAGCATAGTTGTCATTTATTTATTTCTTTTGCATCCTGATTAACCATTTTCAGAATATAACTAGATTATAAACTTGATTTACACTTGTAGCACTCTACCTCACATTTTCTAATTTGGAATACAAAATTATTTCTAGTTAGTAATTTTTGACCAAAACAATAGTGATGAAGTATCCATACAAAATACGTTAAAAATGAATAGATAGGCTATAACGGGGGAGCGGATGCGTTTGTGATAGTTGTTATAAGGAATATTTGACAAAAACAAGAGAACCTAGTCTAAAATTAGTAGTAAGATCTTTTAAATAGCGATTCGACCTTACGAACGGACAAGATCTAGGACACTAAAGGGAAGGTTATGTGCCCCTTAATAAGGATAAGATCAACATAGAGTGCTTGGTGGTTTATCTTTCCCATATTTTTCGACAATTGGTCACCATGCCCTACATTAAGTATTCTTAAAATTTAAAGCATTAAGAATTTAACGAATTACTAATGTATAAATGGAGTTAACCACAGTATTAGGCATAAAAGTTTGCGAGAATAGTATATAACCCACATTAAAACATAGTTATTAAAAAAGAATGGCGATCGGAGCACACGTGTAGGAATTTTTGACTAACACAATTAAGAAAGTCATAGCCAAGATACACCCATGCATGACACCCTTATTATAGAATCATCACACTTTCCATCATTTTTGATATAGAAATTCGATCAGGGTTTTTGGGAGAGATTTCCAGTACGTTTCGAGGCATCAAAGGTATGGTGGGTTAGCTGCGGTACACCCTATATATAAACACCTACGGTGCGTCGAAAATGGAACTGGGAATTAAACCCAGGATAAACCTTAGTCTATTGATAGTTTAAACCACGTGTTTCCGACTTGAACCTTAAACGTTGTGTTTGGTTCCAACCTTTAGCTGATAATAAGGGTTGTGAGATTCCCACCATCCAATTGATCCAGAAAGGATCCTGACAAATCGCAACTTTTGTGTTAATGCCCAGAGCTTAGTAGTGGATGGTATCCGTATAAACTTCGCATAGATACAAGTATGCTTTAGCATAGGAAGTAAATAGAACCACTATATGAGATCTAAGCTAGAAATCCTAAAAGATAGCGTGAGGTTTATTGTGAAACCACAAGGATTATGACCCGGCTTGGGGAAGGAAAGTTTGACAAACAAGCACGAATATCAAAACACCAAATTCGAGTATGGAAATACTGGATGTGTGACAATAGATAACGCGAACCAAATTCCGTGGACGGAATTCAATTAACAGGGGGAGAATGTAACACCCCGGTTTTTGGCCCCAAAAATTCGCAATATTATTAATCCTTGATAAATTAACAACTAAAGATGAATAATAAACCATACATTTTGCTGCGAAACCGAAACCCAGATCATTATAAGAAGAATCATACGTGAGCATCCGTTACGTAACCGCACTAATACCAGCTAACGAACCCGACGGATGACTCGCGCTTAGTCACCAAGTGGAGACATGTGGACTTCTTTAGAAAGGGACACATGTCCCCACTCTTTTACATCTGTCAACCCACGAGCCCTTTTAATCCCTTTCCTTATCTTTATAAATGCCCACCCCCATATTCCATTCTCTCTGATCCCACACACACCAACACACAAATACATTCACAGATTGAACTCCCTCCCTCTCATCTCACCTACACACAAACGTTTGCAGAAGAAGGCAAGGGATAGGGAGAGAAAGAGGCGGCAAGAACAGAAGAGAGAGAGACCGAGGTGGAGTCACGGTCGATTAACCCCCACTCAAGGATAGTACAGGATGGAGAAAACAGAAACGGTCGCGGAAATATCTTATCGTCGGACAACAAGGGGCCATGATGGAGACAAGGATGGTGATGTTGTAACAGTTCAGTCACGAGAGACGGTAAGGCTCAATGGTTGGAGGGTGAGCTACGGCGGCGCCACCTCTACTCAGGTCCGGAGGTGATAATTAGGCTTCGTGAGTTCAGTACATTTGTTAAAGATAAGTCCATAGATCTAATTCGTAGCTGTTAGTTACTGAAATATAGATGTGGGATGTAAGTCATATCAGTTATATCGATTGGGTTCAGGTCATGATAAGGGGATGGATCGTTTTGTGATGAAGAACCGAGAATAGTATGATGTAGAGAAAAGAATGATACTATGGAGGAGACAAAAGGGGTTAAGACACAATTCAATTCAGTCAACTCAAACAAACACAGTCAACAGAAGTCAACGAGCAAGAGGATCGGTCAACTAAGGAGGTACGAGACGAATATGGTTCATCCGATCTTTAGAATATATAAATATTTAATATTCGTGTGTGCGCGTGTGGAACTTGAATAACACATTAGACCCGACCCCGACCCTGACTATACGAACTAAATGACGAAGTATTATATACATATATTGGATAAACTAAATAAGATACATACTAGAATGTTGATTGATATGTGGAATAGAAACGCCTTATAAGAAAAGAGACACGTGGATGATTAAGACTTGGAAGTTGGATGACTAAAATAGGATATTGAATGGACATCTAGACGAGTTACAATCAACAATTTTCAGACAACTAAAGGATACAATGTAGTAAACATTGACATATAGGAACTCGGACTTATATAGAATATATATACGTTAACTAAACAATATAATAAATGAACATTATGATAAACCCAAAGAATCATAAGTCCTGATACTGGAGTATGCGTTGTAACTGATTTAGAGACTTGAGCTATTAAGGTACATAGTTGCGACCACTGCATTGAATTAGAGGACCGTTATTATAAGAATAAACATCAAATGGATAATTTAAACCATGAGACGACAACTAGAACAATCATACAATAAAAGGTCAAGTATCCACACGTGTAACCGCGATGTTCAGTTACACCCACTGATGATTGTGATTATCATAAGATCTTATGTGGTAAGGGTAGATGGAATATCAACTTGAGAAACTGCATGACAGTGTGGAATGATGTGATGCGCTGCTAAGGTGAGTTTCGTGTACCATTCCCCTTTTTGTGTTTTACTGTTTTGGGGTGAATGCATGCTTCCTTTTTGTGAACTGTTGATGTGACAAGATAACAGCTGCCAGATACCATACCGACACTCATTAACCCAGGGGATTTGGGCCACTCAATATGTGGGTAGTACTACTTGGGGAAACCCCTACACACAGTGGATCCGGAAGCCCGGAAAACCCTCCACTGAGGTCCGCGGGGCCGTTGTGACATGTATTTTGCCAGGGGAATCCATAATGGCAGAAGATGGATTCAACGTATAGGTTTGAGGTGTCGCTTGTACATCACCATGTGTAGTAGCGGATTAGAGAATATTTTGTAGAGGAATATTGTTACAAGTGTTGCGGATTAGAGCATTAGAGCTAAGAGCAGGTAGAGATTGGAACGACTAGTGGAGTACACCTCATCAACTACTTCGACGACCGTCGCGTCTCGTCCCTACATTAGTTATAGAATATTCATTTGGAACTGTATGATATATATATATATATATATATATATATATATATATAATTACGAATTGGTACATGTATGAAATAATAAAAATAATGTACATGTTGCTTCCGTTGTGCAATTTTGGTATCAACTACATCCCCACCGACACCCCTGGTTCGGGTTGTTACAGTTGGTATCAAAGCAACGGTCATAGCAACATAGGATATAGATATCCTACACCACACCAAGATAACTTAGAGAACTTAGGGTTTAAGACTCTAAGACTACCTAGCCAGGAAATGCCATAAAGCTACAAAACACTGACCAAAATAAGAAGATAAATAAGTTGAAACTCGAGTACCTGAACACAACAGAATGCTTTCGGGGATTTAGAACCAGTTTAACACGTCAATGAGTTATGTTTGATATCTGAATAATGACTACAACGGAGATTACTAGAATGATTTCGTGAGGTAAATTGACGATTACATTTGACGTCATGTAATTGTAGATTTACAGGCACGAAAAAGTTCTAAGAAATCTGAAGAGTCGCCGAGATTAAGGGTGTTGACTACGATAACCATGAAATTGTGCAAGGAAACGGACTATGTTAGAGTCGTAAACAAGTATGTGTTAGGCTTGCATGACCATAGTGAAGGTTTTTTAACTTGAAATAGTTAATACAATTTGGAATATTTTGAGGAGTATGTATGTGCTAGTATATGTATATAACTTTTGTGATTAAGTGATGAGCTAACCATGATAACCATAGACTTATGTGAGAAAATAGATAATGTTAGAGTCGTAAATAACAATGTGATATATTCGTATTACTATAGTAAGAGTTTTGAACACTGGTAAAGTTAGTATGACTTAGTTTGTTTTAATAATATATATACACACCTCCATGACTATGTGTAAACTGTGTGAATTTGCAACCATGTTTATGAAACGATAAAACTGTTTTGGATCCACTTGATTACTTACACGGACTCAACAGTATGATTACTGACCAAACTCTTTTTAAGCATGTGTTTAGGTACTGCAAATGAATGGATGGCAATTGTGAGGTATATGCTGATAGTAGCGGATTAGAGAATATTTTGTAGAGGATTATTGTTACAAGTGTTTCGGATTAGAGCATTAGAGCTAAGAGCAAGTAGAGATTGGAACGACTAGTGGAGTACACCTCATCAACTGCTTCGACGACCGTCGCGTCTCGTCCCTGCATTAGTTATAGAATATTTATTTGGAACTGTATGATATATATATGTATATATAATTACGAATTGGTACATGTATGAAATAATAAAAATTATGTACATGTTGCTTCCGTTGTGCAATTTTGGTATCAACTACATCCCCACCGACACCCTGGTTCGGGTTGTTACAGTTGGTATCAAAGCAACGGTCGTAGCAACATAGGATATAGATATCCTACACCACACCAAGATAACTTAGAGAACTTAGGGTTTAAGACTCTAAGACTACCCAGCCAGGAAATGCCATAAAGCTACATAACACTGACCAAAATAAGAAGATAAATAAGTTGAAACTCGAGTACCTGAACACAATAGAATGCTTACGGGGATTTAGAACCAGTTTAACACGTCAACGAGTTATATTTGATATCTGAATAATGACTACAACGGAGATTACTAGAATGATTTCGTGAGGTAAATTGACGATTACATTTGACGTCATGTAATTGTAGATTTACAGGCACGAAAAATTTCTAAGAAATCCGAAGAGTCGCTGAGATTAAGGGTGTTGACTACGATAACCATGAAATTGTGCAAGGAAATGGACATGTTAGAGTCGTAAACAAGTATGTGTTAGGCTTGCATGACCATAGTGAAGGTTTTTTAACTTGAAATAGTTAATACAATTTGGAATATTTTGAGGAGTATGTATGTGCTAGTATATGTATATAACTTTTGTGATTAAGTGATGAGCTAACCATGATTACCATAGACTTATGTGAGAAAATAGATTACGTTAGAGTCGTAAATAACTATGTGATATATTCGTATTACTATAGTAAGAGTTTCGAACATTGGTAAAGTTAGTATGAGTTAGTTTGTTTTAATAATATATATACACACCTCCATGACTATGTGTAAACTGTGTGAATTTGCAACCATGTTTATGAAACGATAAAACTGTTTTGGATCCACTTGATTACTTACACAGACTCAACAGTATGATTACTGACCAAACTCTTTTTAAGCATGTGTTCAGGTACTGCAAATGAATGGATGGCAATTGTGAGGTATATGCTTGATAGTAGCGGATTAGAGAATATTTTGTAGAGGATTATTGATACAAGTGTTTCGGATTAGAGCATTAGAGCTAAGAGCAAGTAGAGATTGGAACGACTAGTGGAGTACACCTCATCAATTGCTTCGACGACCGTCGCGTCTCGTCCCTGCATTAGTTATAGAATATTTATTTGGAACTGTATGATATATATATATATATATAATTACGAATTGGTACATGTATGAAATAATAAAAATAATGTACATGTTGCTTCCGTTGTGCAATTTTGGTATCAACTACATCCCACCGACACCCCTGGTTGGGTTGTTACAGTTGGTATCAAAGCAACGGTCGTAGCAACATAGCCAGGAAATGCCTAAAGCTACATAACACTGACCAAAATAAGAAGATAAATAAGTTGAAACTTGAGTACCTGAACACAACAGAATGCTTACGGGGATTTAGAACCAGTTTAACACGTCAACGAGTTATGTTTGATATCTGAATAATGACTACAACGGAGATTACTAGAATAAAAATAATGTACATGTTGCTTCCGTTGTGCAATTTTGGTATCAACTACACCCCTGGATCAGGTTGTTACAAAACCAGAGTTTAGTTTATTTGAACCAGCAATCCAAAACAGTGCGGAAGCATAAAACATAAATAGTATAAAGTTTTGCGCAAAATCACATGCCCAAAATAAGCAAAACAAAAGTACTAAAAAGTAAATGTTTTAAATGCTCGAAAACATGCGACTCATGATGCATGTCCTACTCGTACAGTAAGTACCTAGTGACCTGCAACAGCATGCTAAAGTGTGTCAACATAAATCCGGTGAGTTCACTAAGTTAAGTAATCGAAAATCAGTTCAAATATAATATTATATCCTTTAAAAACATGCCATGGGTAGCTAACCAAATACAAAGTGACTAAACATGTGGAGTACCGAAATCTGGCAAAAGTCCAGAATGCCTTATATCATTGTCTATCTAACAATGACAATGAAAAGGTCAAAAGTTCACTCCCAGCACGGAGTGAGTTCTGTCACAAACTAATAGCGCTATCAACTACTATCCCGCTTGCCAACCGTTAATTAATTTGGTAACAATGTAAGGACTTGAGATAGAGGTGTTCAGTTCAACTAGGGACATGAAATTAAAATAATATTAACCCGAAGATATTCCAAACCCGGAATAAAGTGTAGTTCCAAACCAAGAACATAAGTGATCCCATACAGGATGCATGCCTTGAGAAAAGTAGTAAACTCACCTTAAGGTACGTGCTAAGTAAACAGCAAAAACAGTAAAAGTGGATGACGACCCGTCTACACAAGTTCCCATACACATTTTTCAAAACTTAGAAGTCAAGAATGCATTCAAATATTCATATAAACAAAGTTTCCCAAATTTGCGTTTTCTGGACAGATTTCGGGTTGCCAAAACCAATTTTTATAAAATATCAAGTCAACTTATTAAGTTCCCAAAAATTTACAGAAAACCCTATAAGTTTAGTAGCCACTCAACTATTTTTATTTCATGATAAAAATCCATTGAGAATTTATGAAAAATTATCAAACAGTAAAAGGTATTAAAATGAGCTGTTGAGCTAACGAGAAAAATTGTTAAAAATCACTCGTTTAACTTTTAATGTGAAACCACTTGGAAAAACTCTCGGACTCATAGGAGTACATGATGTTAAAATTTCATTACATAAATCTTTGTAAAACTCAACTTATGGCGTTCGCAAGTTGACTCAAATCTGCTGTCAAAAATCAGCTTTGATTTCAGATTTTGTAAATTCCAAAAAAAATAGTTTCACACGTCAAAATCATGCATGGCTGGACTTTTTTAAATCCTTGTTTCGAATACTTCGTTTTAGACTTAGAAACTACTCAAATTGGACACTTAAAGAACAAGATATGGCCCAAACAAGTTGCAACATCAAATCTGTCCAAAACTAAAATCATGCAAAATGACTCAATAACAAACCCTAATCACTTATAGAACATACCAATCATGCAATAATCATATGTAATCATGCTAACATCAAACCTTAAACATTCAAACCCTAAATATAATCAAATCAATCAATCCATTCAAGTATTCATCCTAATGACCTCTAACAATTCATACATACATAAACTTTGATTTTTACCATTGATTAAATAATAAGGTTCATATAACTTTTCAAGAATAAAAAACAATAATAAAATCACAATTTATACCTTCTAGTGCATTCAAATCTCGAGGTTTGGAGGTTCCACATAACAACAAATCCCTAGAATGGCTTGGAATCAACAAAAATTGCTTGGAGATTGATTGAAAGAGGGGGGGGGGGGTCACGGCGCCTAGGGTTTGGGGGAGGGGATGTTTTTTTATATATATATAAAATATAAAATATAATGCAAGACTTGATATATTGGGTCTTTGGCCCAATTAGTGGGCTTTGCGGGACCTTTTATCGCTAAACGGACCCGTTAATAGCCATTAGTCTTGGGAATGAGTCTAATACTATTTTTCCTACTAAATTACTTAAAAACAATAATCTCGTTAATTATATAATATTCACATATCGTTCACGTATTGCGTATATTCAACATAACGATTTTCTAATAAGCAAGAAATCATGTAACATATATATTCACATTCTAATCATCCAATCACATATATGAACACATTTATTTGTCATATCACCAACGTTCGGGCTACAAGTTTCGTGTGTGTGTTTCGGTAATTTCCCGAATTACCATTACGTAAGTTATCGCACTGTAACATGCATTGATAGACTCTCTTAACTACCCCTAGTCAAGAAATTGTTGAAAAGCTAGTTTAACATGTGCATGTGCATTGCATGCATATGTAAAAGAAATTGTTGAAAAGCTAATTTAACATGTGCAAGTGCATTGCATGCATATGTAAAAGAAATTGTTGAAAAGCTAGTTTAACATGTGCATGTGCATTGCATGCATATGTTAAAAAAGTCATTTTTTATCATGGATGGATTTTGGCATATGTAACTATTGTATGTTATATATATATTATATATTATATATATATATATATATATATATATATATATATATGAAAGTATAAATTGAAAAACCCCCTTGAGTTAAGAAAACTTAGAAAACCCATGTAAAAACCATCTAAAAAAAGTTTTTTTTTTAAATTACACAAGGTAACATACATGTATTTAAGTGTTTAGGCCAAAAAAATTTTAAAAAGCACCGAGGGAATTTTAAAAAAAAAAAATAAACAACGCAAATTTTGTAACAGCGCTGTAACATATGTTAAAAGGCAGAAAACATATGTTAACAGCGCTGTTACCAAAGTTTGCATTGTTATTTTTTTTAAAAATATCCCATCGACGCTTTTTTAAATTTTTTGGCCCAAAACGTTTAAAAACATGTATGTTACCTTGCGTAATTTTTTCAAAAAATAATATATATATATATATTATATATATATAGGATTTGATTCAAATGAGAACCTTTTCCCAAATTGAGAATGTGAGAACCATTATGGACCACAAATTTCTCTACGGCAATATATATATATATATATATATATATATATATATATATATATATATATATAATATATATCTATATATATATAGGGGAGGGTTGTCTTGAGAACGCTAAATATTGTGAGAACCGTGAGAACAAGTAAAAAAAATTAATCAAAATCAAAATTTTTAATACAAACTCTTTATAATCAAAATACAACATTAATAAATGAATTTTCTTTCCAAATAATTCATCTTTTCTTGCAAAATCACTTTCAAATTAACTTTTTACACATGTGTAAATGAAACAGTTTACACATGTATAAACAGTAAATTTACACATGTGTAAAACAAATTAATTTCGTATACGTTTGAATTTTTACGCGTAAATTGTGTTTTTGAGATTGTATTTTAGTAATAAAGACAAGTGTAAAAAGAAATTTTGAATTTGAAGGGTTTTAGATGCGTTCTCACGGTTCGCACGAAATATAGGTGTTCTCAAATTAACTTCCCCTATATATATATTATTTATATATATATATTTGCTTTAATCGCTGCTTTATATGCATGAAAATTTTTTATTTTTTATTTTTTTTGTATTTTTTTCGATATACACATGTATATAATTGCATTATACACATATGTATAATGCAATATACACATATGTGAAACTGAAATATACACATATGTATAGTTGAAAAATGCTATATACACATATGTATAAATGAAAAAAAAATAAAAAAAAACTCCTTGCATAAAAATGTGCGATTAAAGCCAAAAAAGAAAAAAAAATTGCCTTTATATGAAATGTGTGGCCCAGAATGGTTCTCTCAATTCTCAAATAGGGGTTGGTTCTCTTAGGATCCCTACCCTATATATATGTGGTATCATTTCACATCTTTTTTTTGTATTTACCTTATGGCTTATGTTTTTTGAATTCAGGTGGATAACTTATGTTAACAAAGTCATTTTTATCATGGACGGAATGAAAGATGAAGATGATTATCAAGAATGAAAGATGGATAACTTTTTTTATGATAGCTTTTTTAGCATATGTTGATTGTAAATGACTATTGTAATGACATTATTTATCGTTTTTATATAATTAAAGTTGTATGAAACACAATTGGTACGTTTTTTATACATTTTATTTTGTTCTCCATTTTAACGTATGCAACAAGTCATCACATAAGATGCCATAGCCTGTATCAAAAGTTTACGTATGCATCAACTGGGACATCAAAATGATGTCATAGTCTACTTTTAACCAGATATCAAAATGTAAATAATAAATCTAGAAATTTAAATTAGTATGAGAAAGAAATTAAGTGGTAGAGAGAAAAGTACAAGAGAGAAAGTGGAGAGAGAAAAAGTGGAGAGAGAAGATGAAAAGATGGAGAGAGAATGTGACAAGATGGAGAGAGAAGGTGAATCCATTTACCTTTTTGTACTTTATGGGTATTATTTAATGAGAAGGTGGGACCATGAATCACAACCATTGATCATGCTTGATCAATGGTTGTGGTAAGGTTTATAGAGTTTCCTCAAATGGAACCCCCCCCCCCCCAAATGGAAAAAACCCTAAGAAACCCAATCCTTGGTCCATATTGTGCCACATCACCATTATATTATAATATTCTATAATATTCAAATGGGCAATATAGACATTTCCACTACCCCTTTCTCTCTCTCCCTATATATATTGTTTCCCCCCTCTATCTCCTGATTTTATTTTCAAATTCAAATCAGATAATAGCTTCCTCTCTCTACCCTCCCCTCTCTCTATCTTTCTCTAGAACCACATCACCCACCACCACCACCACACAACAACTTCTCCACTTCTGTTCAATCGATGCGTCTTCACTATTTTGTTTTTTTTTATTCATGGCGATAATCCAAGGCCCGATGTTAGTTTCTATTCGGTTAAAGGTGGTAAGGTATCAAAGCTCACAACCTAAAGCAAAAGCAGGCAAATGCTCTCTTTTGGTCACCTGGTGGCCATTTTATTATTTTGGCTGGATTGAAGAATTCAATGGACAATTGGAGTTTTACAATGTTGATGAGCTTAAAAACTATTGCAGCCGTTGAACATTTTATGGCAACAAATGTTGAA
>JAUTDX010004839.1:0-45384 GCA_030844895.1 Ambrosia x helenae | reverse complement strand
CAATAAAATGAGATGAGATTAAGTGCTACTTGATGCTGGCTTACATGTTCAAGGAGGTATTGTTCACCAGCGGATTCATCGGGGATATCTGTGCATCGTCTTCCGCTAACAATCTCAAGGACAACTATACCAAAACTGTAGGTGTCAACTTTCTCAGACAACTGTCCGTGGATAGCGTATTCTGGTGCTGTATAACCCCTATAAGTAGTTAAAGAACTTGTTAGCAATATATCTGAAATGATTGCGTTATCATATTTATATGTTGTAATTTGTCAAGTTATTCTATGGACAGAAAATATTTATTCACAAATTTATTGTCTTGTTTCTCTCCTTTTAGTTATATCACATGTCATATGTTTTGTGTATACGAAAGAAGTATATTTGTGTGCTAATTGCATAATACTTACAATGTTCCAGCGAATCTAGTACTAATATGGGTCTGATCCTCAGGTAGAAGCCTTGCCAATCCAAAGTCCGCACATTTTGGGCTGAAATTCGTTGTCGAGTAAAATGTTGCTTGGTTTTATATCTCTATGGATAATCGTTACGTGGTATTGCTCGTGCAGATATGCCAGACCTCTAGCCGTGCCAAAAATAATATCAAACCGCTGTTTCCAGTTTAGGGACCCCCGTTTTTCACCTGAATACATTAATTTTAAAGAGAAAGCATTAAAACTACTATAATGATAAACAGATTCATCTTTTCATTAAGACTACCATATTATATAAACTTAGGACACAGCTAACCATATAGGTATTTTTCTAGACTTCCATTGGCCATGTACTCGAGGACTAAAAGTAGTTCTGGTCCTTTGCTACAACATCCAAGAAGGCGAATAAGATTTCGGTGATGAACATTACTAATAACGCGTACTTCACTCTCGAAGTTATCCTTTGCGGAACCTATGGCCAATCTCTTAACTGCAATAATGTTCCCATCCTTTACAGTCCCCTGCGTTGTGCGCAACAAAACATCATAAATATATCAAAGAAAATAAATATGTTGAAACTTGTGATCAGAAATGAACTAAAAGTATTTAAGCATTAAGGTGAATTGAAGTGATAAGTATACCTTGTACACATCTCCAAACCCTCCTTCTCCAAGCTTATTTTCTTCTCTAAAATCTTTTGTAGCTTTCCTAAGGTCACTGTAGCTATAATCCTTTGGCCTTGCAATTCAGTTGCTCCATATAAGCTACCTGATAAGATGTAAATAAAATTCATTTGCCTTGAGTATGTATTATTTATTCTCTATATTAATATATTTTGCCAGGCTACTATTGCCTTTTTATAAAAAAAATAAGTTAATTTATTTGAGTAATCTAGTTTAATTCATTTGACTTGCAATTGATAAGGCATACCTCCTGGTGTAGTTCTTGTTGATCGACGATACCATAAAAGTAGAGCTATTAACAAGACGATCAGACCAGCTACACTCCAACCACAACCTCCAATAATGGCTCCCTTATTGCTTGATGAACTTTCTGTGAACATATGATCATAATAGAGTAAGATTTAGATGCACTTGACACAGTTACTTTAGATTTAGTGTCTTAATAAAACGGTCACACTGGCTTTTTAAAAATCACGGACAAGGTTTCCGAAAAAAGATCAATGATTTGTAGTGTCTTAACCAATCCATTCAGAAGCTGAAACAAGCGTGCTGAATGCTGAATCATTCAACGCTAAATGGTTCAGAGCCTCATTAAGAGGCTTACCAAACAGCCCCTTACAAATACTGAAAACTGCGGTTCTTAAAAAAAATCACTAGAAGACCCATTGGGGGAAAATAAACAACGATATCAATTTTGAAACATTAACGCGTCCTAGACTTCTAGGTAGTTAGTATTGTAGAACAAGAAATGTATACCAACAGCTATAAGCTTTCTTAGTTTGTGATATCAATCTTCAAACCAAAAAGACTCTTAAAAGATTGAATGATAAACTGATACACTCTATTTCTGTATGTAATAGTTTCATGTTAGCAGACATAGTTGTTAAGGAAATACCCTATATGTAAATCCTGATTCTATAACAAAATTAGCATAGGGATGTAAAAGTCTCACCTTCTATCAGAAACGGTGCAATGTCAGTTGTTTGGTTGTTTCCAAAAAATGCAGTGGCCGAGTACCTCATAAAACACCCCGAATCAACAGCTCGCCCATCAGTAACATCAGTGGCGCAACTCCTTATGTTGGCATATGCCACCTGCATGCAATCTCTGCATCCATCGGCTGTAACTGTCTCGGCACATTGTGCTATAGCATAAGCAGTAGTTGTATTGCTACCATTAACGGGTGCTGTGGCCGCAGCATAGAAACCATTTATTTTGGGGTCGCGATAGAAAGATTGGACAATAATCCATTCACAGCCGTCTCAAAAGCGCTCTGTCGTGACGAAGTACGATTACCACATAAGCCTTGATTGCCTGCAATGTTGTTTGATCGAAAAAAGAATTACTCTCGTACCTGTACAAAAGCAACATCACTATAATTAGTCATAATATTTATTATGTTATATTCTGGCATAATTATCATCAGGGCCATCTCCGAGAACGCTAAAAAAAATTTGGGCCTCGGGCGAAAAAAATTTAGGCCTAAAATTTTGTAAAGAGATGAATTTAAAAAAAAAAAACTTAATATAATGCTAGAGCCAATACTTGAACTTGGGACCTCTACATTAAATGTGCATGGTTTTTCCAACTACAATAACAAGACTTTTATGTCTAAAACACAAATATATATCCTAAATATAGAATTTAATATATATATATATATATATGTACATTTTTTAAAAAAATTCGGGTCCATTTGTGGGTCGGGCCCTGAGCCGGTGACCACCCGGTCCAAGCTCAGGGCCGGCCCTTATTATCATTAACTATAAACTATATTTGGAGGTATTAGTGTTGTATTCCACCATCCACCTTATATATAAAGGGGTCGGTTATTGAATAACAATCCATTATTCGTATATTAACGGCTTAAGACATTAAAATATCATGACTTAGACAACTTTTACTCTTCTAGTTCTACACCTCTAACCAATGGGCTTATAGCCTAGTGGTACCCACTACCAATGATAAGTGTTGGGGATGAGAGAAGACAAGTTCGAATCTTGTGGGCAGCACTTTGATGTATTTTGCCGGGATCATAACTCTTGTGGGGTGGGATGATCGGTATCCAATATGAATACCAGGGGCCAGAGGGTCTCCTCCACATACCCTTGGTTCTACACCTCTACATAAATGATATTTATTTAGATTTGTATAGATTGGTATACAAAAGGGTACGATTCACAAAACATTAAAACTATAGGGACTAATTCTGGAAATTTTACAACCATGAAATGACCACGTACCCATCATATAACTGAAGATATTTGTAGCCAATCAAGCGTTATCTAAGTTTGACTCAAAACAAGCCTACCGAATAAGACCGAGACAAATGCCATCTATATAATATAATTTAACAAGGGAATTTCAAAGATCAATAAATATTGTCAAAACAATCATCATATAGATAACTAACAATATTTATTTAAGACAAATAAGTTATTTAAACCAAGTTGACACGAATTATTAATAACAAATTCATAGTTAGTACAACAATAAGATAGTCATTATTTGAAACTAGAAATAAACTGTTGACTTTATTTTTCTACAAAGAAACTATAGTTGGCTAAACGTGACTATCCAAATTTTCAACTATAAATTCTAATAAAAGAGTATATACTTTTTCTTTTAGTATGCAAAGGAAAGATATTACTAGATATTAATAATGTTACAAACTTAAAAAAAAAGTGGATGTAACTTAAAAAAAGAGGGGTATAATATGCTTTTACCACAACACCAGAGTCAATTATGTATTTATGCCGGTCTTCAAAGTGTTTAAATAATGAGTTGTCCAGACCATGATTTTTTTTCATGGGGTTGATTGGGGTTAAGCCGTAAGTTTACAGGGGACAATCAACATTTAAGCGTATAAATAACACAAATTTTTTTAATTGAAGACGTTTGACCCCATGGTTATACCATATGTCCACCACTGCATATCCGGATTTGCTCAAAAAAAATAACAAATCAAAATGGAAGAGTGTTCACCTGAGAAAACAACCATCAAGTACCGATCGGGCACCGTTGAAATTGGCACAGCTACGTATCGAACTAGCTGCATAGTCGAAACAACCAAGGCAGTCGCGTGTGGACATATAGTTCCTGCATTGAGCCATCACATAAACCGGCTCCGAATTTCTTGTCTGATTTGCGGTGGCAAAGTATGTGTTTGTTGTTGGATAATTGTCTACGGACAACACTAAATGTTTCATTAAGATTGTTGAAGAAGTTTGGATGTTGGTGGCGTTGACTGTGCTGCAAGACTGGATTAGCACGTTTGTTTGAGGCTGTGATCTCATAGGAGTTGTTAGAAAGACCATGAACATGGTGGCAACCACCACCATATGCCACCCAAAGGACCACCATCGAGTCATGGTTCTTCCTTTGTTTCTTTATTAGTGTGGAATTTTAAACTTGAGCATGTTTTGAGGGTGTTGTATTAACTATATAAAGAAGCGTACTTGACCAAGCGACGACTTCTTTATTTAAATAAAATAACAATAATAATAATAATCGAAAACAATATTACAATTTTATTTTAATAAAATAATAATAATAATAATAATAATAATAATAATAATAATAATAATAATAATAATAATAACAATAATAATAATATCAATTGTGATAATGTAAATATTAATAATCTTGTGGCGGCTTTGTATTTCAAGCAACTTGGTGGTTCCAATTCTTCAGAATTCTGTTTTTGCTTAATAAACTTTTGTATGAATTTCAACCATAAGTAGGGTTATCAACTTATCATAAAAATAGACACTAGACCAAAGCTCTTTACTGTTGAGTACGGGATATGTATCTTGTAAATATTTATTTGTATGTGTGATTATTGGCAGATCTTCTCTTGGGCCGGACGAGGCCTAGGCCCGCCCAACTTTTTCACTTCGTATTGTAAAATTTACCAAAATTTTTTGAAAAATTTTATATTCATTCAGTCTGGCTCTACTAATTTGTTTTTCGTTCAAGAGCTGCCGTTGGGCAAGACATTATATTCACACCGTTGCTAAGCCGCAAGCCCTAATTAAAATAACCTCATTAGCAAGCCCCGGCCGCCTTTGAGAGCCAAAATCGTCACAAATGAAAAACACTTAGGCTGGTTGGTGTGCTCACGGGGAAGCCATGCGGGGAGGTGATGTGGACAAGTCCCCCAAGGGGAACACCGCCCCCCTCAAATAATTTTCGGGGAGTTCGGGGTTTTTTCCCCCTTCTCCCCGTGTCTTCTCATTGCCCCCCCCCTTTTTTTAATCAAAGTTTATATAATAAAAAAATGAAGGGGGAGTGGGGAATTAGGGGAATACCATTTCCAAACTTTGGGGAGAAAATGGGGGAAATGATGTGGCGCTGATGTGGCACTTGGGGGAGTTGGGGGGAAAGGGGGAGCACACCATATAGCCTGATAAGATGGCCCATTGAATTCTCCGCCCCATTGTTCACCCATGAACACAGCCGTGGATAGCCCTGTGTCTTATTCATTCATTCATCATATACTGCATGGTTCATCTACGCTTTTTAGTTGATACCATCTAGGAATTGGTGGTTGGTTAATGCTAGAATCACAAATAAAGTTTGTCACATGTGATATTAAATTGTTTATTTGTGGCGATGTAGTGAAACTGTGAAATTACAACATGGAAAATAACAATTGGTCCACAATGTACCCTCGAATTGGTAAAATGACATACTGTACAATATCGTAAGCAGTAGCATGAGAGTCTAAACATGATAATAATTGGGCCACTATACTTCACTTGTCAGATCAATACATCGCGTATGACCCTATACGTGGCGTATAGGTCTGACAAGACGCGTAACTGGTAGACATTAAAGACGTGCGGAAGTTTATGCACCCACCAATACGTCATGTATACCCCTATACGCGACTACGTCACGTATACCCCTATACACGATATATAAGTGGGTGTGCAAATAATTTTAAGCGTATGTCGTTACCATGAACCTTGTAATAACCACGTAAGAAATATGGAATTCATATTTCCTTATTTTTAAATGAGTGACAATTTAAAATATGAGGTATGTAGACAAGTATTCTATATTATAAAATGTTGTTTAACAACAACAACAGCAACAACAATAACATTGAAATAATTACAGCTTTAGTCTCTATGGTTTCCATAAAATTTTAGTGTCAGGTACTAAGAGTTTAAGGTAACAAGTTGAGGTGTTAACTATTTAAATTCTTACAATCTCAGGTATTAAACAATAACACCATTAAAAACTGATGGTCATGACCCTCACATGCCCCAAGCATGAGGGTATTTTATCAATTCACAATATTCATTTTAAAACACTTAAATAAAAAACCCCAATATCCCACCTTCTTCTCCCCTCTCTTCAATTCAACACCTGAGCTCCCTAGAATCCCTAACAACTGAACTCAAACACATTCACCACAATCGCAATTACCAGACACCATCACCACCGACCTCCGCCACACTCCGAGTCAACTAACTACCTTCGCACCGTATTTTAAATGCACTTCATTTTGTTATAAAACATGGATGATGTGGCATGAATTAGCTAAGTATGATTTAGCTACTAGTTGTTTTGAGAAGGCAACAGATCTGACGTCAAAAGTTGAGTTTACGAAGGTGTCGTATCGAGATGAGGATCTGTGTTTGCCAACGATATTGCGCTCAAAGGTTGGAGATAGGTGGGGGTAGGTGAGAAGAGGTCAGGTTGAGGCAGGCAGGGGGAAGTGGGAGGTTGAAGACATTTGGGATTTTTATATTTAAGTGTTTTAAAATGAAAATTGTGAATTGACCGAAGGCAGGGGGAAGTGGGAGGTTGAAGACATTTGGGATTTTTATATTTAAGTGTTTTAAAATGAAAATTGTGAATTGACAAAAATACCCTCATGCTTGGGGCATGTGAAGGTCATTACTATAAGTTTTTAACAGTGTTAGCACTTAATACCTAACATTGTAAGAAATTAGAAAGTTAATTGTAACATCCGACCCCTCTTTACCACCGATATTGTCCGCTTTGCCCCGATGGGTTGCCCAACCAGAGCTCACGGATTTGTTTTTGGGTGCCCCAATGGAGACATCCCAGGTGGTCACCCATCCTGGTACTGCTCCCATCTGAGCACGCTTAACTGTGGAGTTCTCCTCTCATCCACTAACATTAAGCCCAAGAATGCGTTGGTGCTTTAAGAGGCACTGGATTAAATATGAACCAATGATCTCTCCTGGCCACGGCCGATGTGGGATTTTCCTGGGGGTGTCACATTCACCCCTGTTAGATTCGTAGCCTTCGTCGGAGTAAAATCCGAATCGTTATAGTTTGTTGGAATTCAAATCGTAGACCGGAGTTCACGTGGGAACAGGAGGATCAAATGAAGGCTATGTATCCTCTTATTTTTCCTAAGCGTGCGTTTGAATCTAGACATATTACCGCTGAAGCTGAGTGAATCTCGGGTCGAGATTCCTTTCAACAGGGGGATGATGTGACAACTGGTAAAATATCTTTTCGTTTCTTTCTTTTCGTCTCTTTCCTTTTTGGCTTCGTGCAATTTTCGGGATGAAAATTCTTTCAACAGGGGGATGATGTGACACCCGGCATATTGACTTAGCATTTTACAAACTTATAAGTCTACCTTAGCGAGAAACATTTTATTAACGTACTTAACTGGGCCAGTTGAGTCGGGTTACCTTACATATTGTCTAGGGTTCAATGATCTCGAGGATCATTGGTATTATTTTATATACATACGCGAGTCTTGAGTCCCGTTGTTGGTGAATTACATAAATTGGATTAAGTGTTATGTATAGATTGATTCGTATACGTTATATAATATGCAAATACGTGTTTTAACGATGTTTACATGATTAAACAAGGTTCTATATGATTAACATATGTTAGGATTGAATGTTCAGGTGTTAGGATGTGTCAAAATGCGTTAAAACAACAAAACTGGAAAATCTGGAATAGACGTAGTCTGGTTCGACCTTAAGGGGGGTCGAACCAGATCATGAGTGTGTTAAAAAGGTCATTCGACCTCACTAAGCCTCATTCGACCCCTGCACAGGGTCGAACCAGGCTATACTATAAATACCATACTTTGTCATTTTTCATCATTTCACAAAGCCTAAACGCCTCTAAACACTCTCTTTCAACTTTAATCACTGGGGAAGGAGTTTTTGATCTCGTTTTTCATAATCTAACCTACAAACATCTCCTATATCATAAACAAGAGAAGATTTAAGGTGTGTTCTTGATCTAAAATCCATTTTAAGCATTTTTGATTCGTTTTATTTAAACCCCAAAGGTCTAGATCTGTTTTAAGATAGTTTTTATGATTTAAAACCTTTCCAATACCTTTCTAAACAAAACCCTATCATAAAACATGAGTTTTCACACACTTTAACATATGTTAATGATGTTTTAGGTTGTGTTATATGTTGTTTGATGATTGTATGATGTTTGGATGTTATAGAACTATTCTAGGACTGTTATTGATGATGGGTTTCGATTATCTTAGGTTATGAAATGTTAGATGTTGATATTTTGCTCATTTCTTGGATTTTGTTAGATCTAGGGTTTTGATTTTGATATTATTGCTGATGAAATGATTGGGGGTTTTCATACACTTGATAATCTGAGCAAATTGGGGATGATTATTGAAATATTTCATAAAGTTTCCAAATCGGGTAAAGTTTTCATGCATGATGTGACATTTCCATAATTTTGCCATTTTGGGTAAACATTAAAACAGACTGATTTTGGAATAAAATTAGTAGGGTTTTGTGGGGATATGTTATTCATGCTTGACTGCTGTGTTTCATGATGTTTCGTGATGTTTTCGGACTATTTTGATGCGATTTGATGAGTTTTGGAACAAACTCAACAGGTGGGGTCGAACTAGAGTCCCATTCGACTTGTCGTGGGGTCGAAGGAGGAATTATGGGGTCGAACCAGCTGCCAACAGGGTCGCACCAAGCCTGTTTTGGTCGATCGAACTTGATTTAGGTCGAATTAACACGTGTTAGGGTCGAATTAACATGTGTTAAGGTCGAATGAACATGTGATAGGTTGCATGAACTTAAGTAAGGGTCGATGGAACCTATTGAGGGTCGAACCAAGGACATTTGGGTCGAACCTAGCCCATTTCCATGCTGATTCGACCTTACAACTCTGTATGTGCGATTTTTGATGCAAACTAAGTGTTTTATGCTTGAACCTTGTATGTAATCTATGTGTACTTGATTAGTTTATGTAATGGGTCACCAACGGGATGTCGGGTCGGTCGGGTGTGTCGGTTTAACAGTCAAACACGTTTTCAAATATACTTAGTCACGATCTGGACAATCGGGGACTAGATAACCTTAGAGTTATTAGTCAAAACACTTATACAAACTTTTATGATAGATCTCAGGTATTTGGGACTATCAAGACTTGTCTTTTATTCTTAATTTGAAGAATGCAACCTAAGGTGAGTGTCACAGCCCCACTCTTTACTGTTTTCATACTTTTGGGGGAGAAACATGCGGTACGAACTTATATTCTCTTAGACCAACATGTTACATTATATCACATGGATACTTAGTGACCTTTATTCGTTAGTTAAGTCCTCTCAAACTTTAGTGAACCATTAATATGTGTATACATAGCGGGGAAAGTGTGAATAGATCTATTGGGCCCGGCAAGCCCCACTCGGGCCGACTGGAGGTCGGTGGAGGATGCATATTTGTCCTACCAAACTTTACGGCACCTTGTGATGAACCGGTGACGGGTATTCAGGCATTCTAACGTTTAGCAGTGGTTCACGACACTATAGTATCATGTATTCGATGTCTAGCTAGCATTAGGTATAAATGTAAGGAATGTTGGGTCTGGTTTCCAAACGCTACAAACTTTTATAACTTACCTCTATGACTCACCGACACTTTATGTGTTGACTAACATTGCATGTTTTCTCGGGTCGCTAAGGTAGCAGGGAGTCTTAGGCGCACGGGAGTCGCACTGCGTCTAGTCTTGCATTCATAAGTAAACTGTGATTGGTTTACATACATACTTTTGAATTATGGTTTCGTAACATTAAAGCTTCTGCTGTTATTGTCCGTTTTACGTTGAACTTATAAACTGCGTGGTTGGTATTTCTACGTTATTTTCATAGCATATAGTTGTCAATTATTGTGACCGTTAACTTGGATCCTGGTATGTCACGCGCCTCGTGGTAAAACCCCGCAAGTGGAATTTGAGGGTGTGACATTAATATCTCAACTTGTTACTTTAAACTCTTAATATCTGAGATGGGCTCCTGAACTATCATAGGTCTTCCTAGACTCGGGATGGCACATATATTGTAATAAAATGTGTAATGCATAACTTGAAATGGATAAAATGGTGAGAGTGTGTACGACCTGGAAATCTGGCAGGTGTCTTATTTAACAAGATATAAAAGTTTCATATTCAAAGTTACTAATTTGAAACACCAAATATGGACATTTTGGAGTTAATCCACCAAATACATCTAGATTATCCTTGATGAGCTTATTAAGTTAGGTGTTCTAAATGAAAGATTTTAACTTTCCAAGGTTGTTAATGAAAATGTTTTCAAGACTTACAAAAGTTGTATTTTCATACAAGGTGTTATTTTTATAAAATGAAATTTTATAAAAATATGAATTACCAAACATGTGGAGAAATATAAAAACAAAGGCTTTTATAACAAGAATTGGTGATTTAAAGACTTTGTAAAAGTTGTGTAAAAAATAAAACTTCTATGTCGATGGGAATGTAAAAGCGATCATGTCCATTGGATCGGATCGGTATGAGTCATGGTCCATGATCTACACTGGGCACAACCTCTCTTCGCCTGCCACCGCAGACTAAATTTCCGTCTGAAATTGCAGAGAAATAGAGAGAGAGTCGAGAGGCACGGAGGTTGTTTGGTTGTCTGGCTTTTGGGTTTGAAACAAAGTTGTTGTTGATCGGTTACAAATTGCTAATCATACGGGTTTAACGATAATTCAATTGTAATAATTGTGTCGAATATGAGTAGTTGGTTACAATGGCGGTCGTTTCATCCGTTTTTTCTTCTGGTCGATATGCAGTAGGGTCTTTGAAGAATTGACCATATATAGTTTTTTTATAAATTCAATTAATTGTCTTAAACGCTTCAGTTGCTCTTTCAATTCAAACAAAAAATATAATGTTGTTGAAATGAAGTGAATTAATATTTCAATTAATATCATCTTGGTCAAGTAGTCATAATATTAATCTACTATTAATCAATAGAGATTTAATTGTTTTATTAAATGTGTCTTTACAACTTAATAAGATTATAATTTTGTCCTTATAAATAAATATTAAATGACTATTTTACCCATCCAGAACCCATTATATAGTGGTAAAGATATAGAAGATAGTTGTCTCTTATTTATGTTTATATTTATATAGTGTTAAATAATTAAGATTGGTGAGTTGTACAGTTATACTTTATCTTTTGAGATTTGTTTTGTGCTCATGCATTATATTTTGTGTCTGAAGGCTTGTTTCATATATTTTTATTTGATAGATATTAATTTGAACCTCATGTACTCATCAAAATTTGTAACTATGGGTATTAGTGGGGTGTACCAATTTTTTGTTTTTTTTCATCTTTGTTTTTTTACTTTTAACTCAATATTTTAACATCTTTTATATCTTAACCAACACTTTTTCACTTTCAATTTTAAACCCTACATTTTCATCTTACATTTTTTTTTTCGTTTTACATTTCGGTATAAAATTTTGCGAGTCAACTTGTCACAACGTATATACGTGTGTGGTTCAACGTTTTTATACATATTTTTTTTACATTTAATGGCCTGCCGAAATGCACTAGTCCTGGCTTTACTTAGTTATTGTTTTCTATGTTTAACGTTTTGCTTGCCTGGTTCTAACATTTTTCCGTTTGTTTTTCTTTCGGTTTCATTTTTTCGTTATTTATTTCTTTTAGAATACGAGCTTTTTCAGTGTTGGTGATCGGGTGAGCCATTGGTGCTACATAGCACGATTTTATTCTGCGGTTCACTCAGGGATGTTAGCGCCGAGTGCTGCTGCTCATTTCGATCAATTATCGTTGTATTTACAACATGTGTCTCTTTCTTCGTCCGAAAACAAATGGTGTTGGGAGAACAATGAGGGAGTCTTATTTTCGGCTAAACCGGTCATGTTCGAGCTAGCAGCAGCTTCGGATGGGTCTCTTTTGGATCCTGAATTCAAGTGGAACTCTTGGGCTCCTCTAAAAGCTAATTTTCTCCTTTGGCGTGCAATTATTGGTAAAGTGGCAACCAAAAAAGAGCTCGATGCCTGTGGGGTTTTGATCGACGATGTCATATGCTTGAGATGTGGTATTGGTATAGAAGATGCTAATCATGCATTTATTAGATGTTTATGGTCTAGAGCTGTGTGGTGGAACACATTGGTGTGGGTCAGATTCAGTTGGCACTCGGATATTGATTCCCTCTCGGCTTGGATTGAAAGGCTGCTGTCATGCCCTGGCTCCAAGTTATGGAAGAGGATCATTCACACTATCGTCATGGCTACCGTGTGGAGGATATAGTGGGCTAGGAACCAAAAGGTTTTCGAAGGTAAATTTATTCCGATGCAGTCGGTTGTGGACTTGATTAAAGAAGACGTTTTTTTCTGGATTTCGAATCGTGCAAAGAGGCAGGATTTACATTGGGCTAATTGGGTTGAATTTAATGTAGCCAATTTGGTGTAATGGGGTGTGTGTGTTCTCCGTTGTTGGTGTTTTTGGTGGTTGTATTCCAACTTCTTGTTGGCTCTTTATTGGTTTAATAAAGTGTTTGCTTTCAAAAAAAATATTTAGGTTAAACCCATAAGTTGGTTTTAGTTTTTTATTATTGACAATATTATTTACCTTTTATTGAATAGTAAATATATTAGTGTTAAATACCACCTAAATTCCTAAGCAACTAGTTCTTCATGAGATTAAATTTAACACCACGTTTTTTGTAGGGTAATCCGTAACTAGGTTTATCAACCGCGTTTTGCAACGGTTCTTGTGATTATATGTTTTATGAAAATAAAATACAGTGCATACATTGAACTACCAAATCAAATGGACAAATCCAAAATCAATTTCAGGCTTGAAAGTATCAACAGTTTATACTTGCATATATATCTAAAATCAAACAAATTATTAAAATAAAAAAAGGAAATTTTTTAAGGAAATCTAAGTCAAGCTCATGCAGCCAAAAACTAAACTCAAATCTTTATATGTACTGTTTCTTTATTTTTTTGAATTGGATTTTAATAATCTAAAGGGATAAACAAATCACCATGTAGTTTAGACAACATAATGTACTCATATATATTTAAACATAGCAGAACAATAGTTAACAATTCCACATTAAGTAGTAATGTTTTCACAGAAGCACTTTATATCATATTGAAACGTCCTTATAAATCTTAAAAAATGATACTACATCATAATTAAATCAAGTTCTATTTAGAAATCAAAAACTACCATAGGAGGCGGTCTGAAACAGGGTCGCCAAAGTTTATGCGTCGCGGCTTCGGATAAATCTTCGATGACTCTCGTGGCCAATGAAGGTGGACATAACGCGTTATGAAGTTCTCAGATGACATGATGAATACCAGAGTCTCATTCAATGTATACGAATCCTGAAAAATCATGAACATATAGTTGTTAGGTAACCACGAATTTTGGAATTAAATCGTAGAATTTAAGACAAAATCAAGGTTACAAACCTTGAATTCCTTAAGACGTTGAAATCCAGTCATCCCATGCATGGAATAATTGGGGATGATCATGTTTACTTTCAATCATGTTGTAATAAAACATATGTGGAATTAATAAACTTAACATGATCTAATCAAAACAATGAACTAAAGAAAAAAATTTGAACTTACAACGAATTGGTAGAACTTTTGATGTCCTCTAACCCAAGATATTCTAAAGCTCAGCTTCCCCTATCAACAAAAATAACTGCAACATTTAACCAATATTCATATCAACTTTACCAAAATAAACCCAAAAAGTAATAACCTAGACGTTGAAAACCTAACAAAATCCACAGACCCTACCTTTAAAAGAGGACACTTTAAGAAGCTAAAAAATAATTGCAAGTATAAAATTGAGATTCAATTAATCGTTACAGAGACTCACTGCAGTTTAATTAAGACTTCAAGACACAAAAAGCAAAGGCCTTTCATAAGAAAACTTAATATAAAATCATCATCAAGTTCTCAAACAAATCCAACTACATAACCTATTCCACACATTACCAATTGAATCCTACCTAATGTAATCAGATCCGAAGTTGTTTCAAATCGAAGCAAAATAACCACATTCAAGTATGAAATGTAGAATGTGCTTCAAAACAACTCAATCAACCTTCATAAAGTATCTTTTTTAGTTTGAGTAAATCTCAAATTGAAGCAAATGTGCACACATTGAAACATGGAAAAGTATAATTGCCTCTAAAAAGTGCTTTAAAACAACTTAATCTAATATCAGTTTAAATCTTAATCTTCATAAACCATAAGAAAAAGTATAAGAATTAGAAGTACCACAAACCAAAAATTGGAGGCGCGAAGAAATTGGGAAGAGAACGTACCGGCAATGAAAGGACTCATAGCTTAGCGAAACCCATTTGATCTATGAGAAACCCGGACATACAATCAGTCTTCATACTTTAAAAGGTCGAATACTACCATCAGCGATCCCTTCCATGCCATCCCCACCAACAATCAGAATACATTTTTAACTCATCATAGCTAGGAAAAAAATTTGATCATTGATTCAAATGAGGCATCATACCAGCGCATGCCACCACCATCTTACATCACCATCAAATCCTTAACCTCAACTACACACTCTATCGTGGCCACCATCACCTTTACAAACCCGTTCTCAAACATGTACAACATGAAAATTTAATTGATAGGCCGAAACATCACCCCCATCCGCCACCAACCAAATGAAAGGATTGCAAAGGCGGCGGTCACCCACCTACCATTGACAGTCTGTGCCCTCATCTATCTTAACCGCCCACTCTGCCGCATACAACCACCTACATCATCTTCAACCTCTGTTCTACCTAAACATCAAAAGGCAACAACATAAATCATACCCACAAACAAAGATGAAGATCATAAATAAAAACGTTTGCAAAGTCAAGTCGTTGAGTCAATAATTTAATGAACACCAAGTGCACACCACGGTTCACTTCCTCATCACTCTAAAAACTGCCAAAGTTTTCGCTTCCATAATCCTAAACCCACAAATTGGTCCACCAATACCTGCAATTTGTCATTGTAATTCATACCTATCTCTTATTTTAGGTTTATTGTTCAGTACCCACTTTCAACCAATCTTGCTAAAAGAACCAATCTCTTATCTTTTGCAATTTGATAAGGGTATGAAATCAAACAACCTGTTACTTGTGTGTTTGTTGGTGCATAAGCGGTGTAAAGTTCACGGTATTGCTAACCACCATGCATTAGGCTAAGCACAAATCAAATTCTTTCCCACAAATAATTTCTCCATTAATTAATTTAAAACTAAAAAAGAAAAGAGAAGTAACATAATGTATTGGTAATGTGTATACCTTCACATGTTCATGTTCTGTAATTCTGGAGCTTCTTAATTGAATGATACGATCTGATTATATGGTACCGACAAAACTTGTTAGTCAGATGCTAGTTAGACATGGGAAGATTGTAACTATATTCACCCACTAATCTAACTATGCTTCAATGTCATCATAGCTTGAGAATGAGTAATAAAAATTGGGCATACTGATGAAACTAAAGAAATCAAACCTAGGCGCTGGTTATAATGAATAAATATACACAAACACACATAAGCCTAATTGCCACTTGGAGCTCAATCCGTTCTTCATTTCTAGCTAACTAATAAAGTTATGGGTATATCAATATACATCAGCTGAAGCTAAAACAACATACAATGATTACCTTAATCGGCAAGCGGAATTTAAGCTGAGGTTACAGTAGGGTTTGACTATGTTAGGAGTGACTTAAGCAAAGGGTTTCCATGAAGTAGACAAAAGATATTAAATATTGCGCAAAGAAGGTACTGTCAGTTAGGGGTTCGCTCAAAAGTTTTACATATTTACCTCTTATAATCATTTTGTAATAATCCGTCGACTTTTTAAGATCATTCGGACCCAACCTTCATCCTTGCAACACCACATTTTAGGGTTTAAATGAATAATATACTTTCAAATCAACGGACCTATTAATAAGCAAGATCTAGATTAGCATAGCATATGAAACTCAAGAGTGTATATGATGAATTTGAAGTTGCTTATAGCAGTGTTATTAATGAACCCATTAATAATCAAGGCACCATATTTTATTTTTGAATGTGTGATATGTGAATGGATTGAACATTTGAACAACACGTACAATCAAATGATCATTTAAGGCGTGAGAATTGGTTTAATTAAAGCAGGTAAAAAAAGGTTATTGAACAAAAAAAAACCCAAAATTATATAATACCCACAACGATGAACCTTTTCAAACAAAAGAAGTTATAAGCATAAAGTAAGAAACCAATCAACATAAGCACTTTTATCATGAAGTAAATATGCAACCTCTCCCGAAATCAAGGTTGGTCATGGATAAAGTGGCTTAGAGTTTAAAAAGCAATGACACCACCATGGCTGCAGGAAAGTTTGCAGGCAAACACATACCATCCTACAACCCTGCCATGCCAAGGTGAGATCGTCATTTTGTTTTTAGTCCTATCTACCAAGTCATCATAGCCTACGCAAACCCTAACCGATCAAGTTTTGGCAGGAATGAGGCAGAGGAAACCAAAGAGACAATATTCGAAAGTCAATATGCCTAGATCTTCATCCCATTTTGGTCAGATCCACAAACTTATTGCAGTAACGCAAGAAAACCTATTCGATGAAAAGGGTCAACAATATCATTGAATCAACAACAAAAACATAGCAAACACCTTAAATAAAGTTAGGGTTTACACCCATCACCATTAAAAGATGGACCCAAGCAGCTCTCTGATGCGCCTAGGCGCAACATCATCGGGTTAAAAATAGAAACCATCTCAAATCGTCATTATCATTTATCAACCGAAATCGGAATCTCAAAAACCCTAACCGATCAAATGGTTTAGCAAGAGAGATACAAGTGGAATCAAATCGACGGTAACCGAAACCCAGTAATCGTTATCCGTACTCGACTACGGTCCCTACCCTTTGCCCACAACCACTCCGTCAACCGACAAGCGATGTTAACAGAAACCTACAACAAAGGCTGAGTAAGATCACCGGTTTACACCTTTCAAGAGCTTTGTAAGCCAAAAATAGATAGCATAAAAAGTAAATTAGTAACATCTCTGATGAGAACAATCTCATCTTCATTGATTTTCCGCCTCAATAAACCAACAACCACCGATAATACCAACTACCACCGACAAAACAACCTACAAACAACAAACCGACACCGTTACCGACGGGAGGATGGGAACGACAGCCAACACCAAATCCGCCGCCGTAGACGACCGAAGCCGCCAAGAGTAGCATGTGGTTGCCACTCTATCTAAAACGTCACCGCCAAAGACGGCCGAAGCCGCTTGCAACAGCATGCAACACCCCTCTGTCTGTTTCTTTCTCTGAACAATCGCTAGCCAAAGCAAATCCTCCAAAAACATATAGGCTTTGATGTTTAGAGGGAAATAGATGATAGAAAGATGAATATGTTAAGAGAGAGAGAGGGGGAGAGAGAGGAGATGATATTTATAGCAGCCACAACCAAAACCCATAAAACAAACTGCCACTGTCGCCCACCGACGGCAGGGCGACAACGACGTGCTTCATCCTCTCTCAGTCTTTGGAGAGAGAGACACATGAAAGAAAAGTGAAGAAGAGGAAGAAGTAAATTGAGAAGAGAGAGAGTGTGTGTCTGAAACGTACATAGATAGCTGTGGGTGGAATGTGGTAAATAAAACACGTGGCCTAGCAATTGATGACACATATCACAACAAATTACTAAACTAACCCTTTTTCATATAATGAAACTACCTAAATGCCCTTGCAACTGTTCATCTTCCATTTTCAATTATACATAGTATAATGACCAAGGTCGTAACACTACTAGGCCATGGGAAACAATATTAATACTGGATTATTTCTAGTCTGTAACATCTAAATAACCTCACTAAATTATTATCATTATTTTTTTTATTTATAAGTCATCAATCATGCTACAAATACTGACCTTCCAAAACGTCGTTTTCGTATATGATTTTTTGTCTAGGTAATTGAAGAGATATGTACTCGTGCGTGCGCACATACCCACATCTCCTGCGCCAACCCCAGGATAATCAAAGGAAGCTTCCAGAAGGTCGTGAACACAACCTAGTACATGCCAGCTAAAGGTAGACATAGAAAGAGACGTTCAGCCAATCAAAGGGGAGAATTTTCTGCTCCACGATCTCTTGGCAGGTACAAAGGAAAAGAAATGACAACAAGGACAATTGAAAAGGACATTCAGCCAATGACAGAAGGACAACACCAAATTCCCTAATGGTTGTCAACCATGTGGGCCCGCGCGAGATAGCTTTCATTCCCAGAATGACTATCACAAGACGGTTCCTAGTACTATAAATACCCCTCTCTTCCAAAGAGAGAGGGTCATTCAATTCCTTACGTAAGAAATTTAGAGAATTCATAGTAAACTAGGAAAGAAAGAGTGTAGTCGAAATACTTTTATTCATCATATTCGAGTTTTGTGTAATCGTCCAGTCATTTATCAATAAAATATCTATTTACATTGCTCGCATATTAAGGTGTTTAACCAGTGTTTCTTCAGTAGTGTCCTCGGCTACTCGTATATACTATCTACAATAATACATATGGTGAGCATGTTTTCACATTTTATCCAACTTAAAAGTTATGAAGTCTTTGTTGCTGGTTTGTTCTAAAGAGGAATATGGTCGATAATTTTGTATATTTACTTGGGCATTGGAAGCAGGGATATCAAATGAACCCAAATGCAATGGAGAAATCCAAACTTGGAATAATGGGGATGGTTATTCATGTATAAGATTAGTTTTAAAAATTTTATAGATATAAGAGTAATTTGAATATTTTTTACCGCGATGGGATGAATATGATATTAGGTGAGAGTGGCCGGATTAGCAAAAACATACATACTCGTTTACGTGTAAACATTATCTTTATATTTTTATTTTACATTTGTTCTTAGGTAACAGAGCAATCTACTAGTGCAATGATGTTTAGATTTTATATATTAATATTTTTATTAAAACTATAGAAAATTACAATTGATAAGAAATGTAGTTGACAATCCGAAACAATAAATTTTTACAAACTAATTGGTAATGAGTAATCAGGTATCTGAATGTATGTGATGAAGTAGATCGGATACACTCTTATAACTGAACATGAAACTCAGATTATGATTAGAAACCATAAAATCATGTAACAAGCTTTGTAATATCAAAAAGAACAAAAGACTTTTTTTGTTATTCTAAACTTAAACTTTTGTAAGTATAACTTTTTTGATTTTATGATTAGAAACCATAAAATCATGCAAGTATAACTTTGTAAGATTATCATTATAGTCTTCCTGGTTTTCAAGTGCCCAACGAATTTTCTTTTAAATTTATGTCGTTATGTATATTCAATATTTCCCTATTGGAAAAACATACCATTACAATTCATTGAATATTAATAAAAACATTGACGTCTTATTTTTGTTTCTTGCCGGCCCTTCAATTTTCCATGAATATGACAATTTTGTTTTTCCACAAAGTTGACCCGATGACTTTATAGGTGGTCAAGTTGATTTGGTCAGTTAACTAGTGATGGTAGATTTTTGAAATGAAACAACGTGGAATAGCGATATGTAAAATACTGAAATATTTGATGCGTGTGTTGGCATCTTGAATCAAATATGAGATTGGTTATAAAATATTAATTGGATTCGGGTAATATCTTATCAGTTGATACCTTTACAATTCATAGCATTTTATTTACACCGAAACCGAATGTTTTAATATGTTTTATAATTTATAATACCAAATATATATTAAATAACTAGGTTATCTTCCCGTGTGATACACGGGTTGAACAATTTAAGTTGTATTAAGCAATACAATAATAGTAATAATATTAATAATAAAGAACAACTGTATGGTAAGTAATGTATCCAACTTCAAAGAAATAAAAATCTTTGAGCAAATAGCATAATATGTTCTCTGGAATTAATAAAATATTAGTCATGAGAAAAGGCATTGAACAGAAGACAACATTCTTGATATTAAAATCCACCAATGAATCTTAACATTCCGACATAATTGAAGCGTGATAATCTAGCTGAAGAAATATATCCATACCTTTGAGTTTGAAGGGCCTAATAAATAAATACTCACTATTTGCCATCTAGGATTGGTCATTTTTCATTTTAAATATTAGATAACAAAAACATAGAAAAAGTTTAATTTAATATACATACCATGCCACGGAGTTCAAGACGGATATGTGGCACGTTAGTCTTGTGGATAACATTTCTTTAGTACTTTGTCTTCTTCTTCAGTAGATTCTATAATTAACAAAATATGCAGAAGGTGATTCAGACTAATGTTTATACTGGCTTGTCAATCCTCTTTGACTCAACAGAACGGTTATAGAAAAGGGAGGGAACGGTTACACCATAACCGTTAACGAAGACAATAACCGTCTAATTTATACGGCTGATATCGCTCAATTTCTTAATCGGATAGATGAGTTCAAACTAAAAGTGGTATTGAAGGGATAGCATCAATAGTATTTTAAATAAGGTCGTTTATGTAAACTCCGATAATTAATAATGAGCCATTTGTTCTTTTCATGTAAACCACTTGTTCCTGTTGACACCTTTAAAACTCCAAATCTTTGAGAACCTGATTAAGTCTGGCATTCTAGGCTCTTGGAGCCTGTCGTAGGCCGTATAGAGCCCAAGATGACTTATACACCTTGTGCTAGTGTCCGTTTTTCACATAGCCTTCTGGTTGTGATACATAAACGTCCTCTTTTAGTTCGCCATTTAGAAACGCTGCTTTCACATCAAGGTGATGCACTTCCCAACTATGTTGAGCTGCAAGTGCTAGAATAAACCGAATGGTTTCAAGTCGCGCTACCGGTGCGTAGACTTCGTCATAATCAATACCATGTTGTTTCATATAACCTTTTGCAACAAGACGGACTTTGTGCTTCGAAATATTGCCCGTTGCATCCGTCTTTAATTTGAACACACATTTCAGACCAATGGGGTTTTTGTTTGGTGGAAGATTAGTGAGAGTCCAAGTTTTATTTTTCTCAATTGATTGAATCTCGACATCGATTGTAATTAACGTGTGCGCAACTATACATAATTTTTCAATGATTTTAACACACGTTTGATTTTAATATTTATAAAAATGGTTTAGACCTTAACACTAAAACACTCACAAAAAGGCAAGTGTACCCTATCATATATGTGGTAAGCTCAGATAAGAACCAAATATCGATCCATGGACGCGAGCGGACGCAATAGTACTTAAACTTTGTCCCCACTTTACCAGTAAAAGATAATATGAAGTTGTTTAAACTATAATATTTCTAAAATACTGAATTAACATAAGTAAGACACCAAATACAATATATATATATATATATATATATATATATATATATATATATATATATATAGGGTATGTATCTATTGAAAACCTCCATGAGTTGTGCAAACTATAAAAACCCATCCAATGGGTAGATAACATGCCACGTCTACCCCTTTGTCCATTCTTCATAAGGGTATTTTCGTCCATATTGTCTCTTCTTAAACCATCCATGCTATCTGTATTCTGACACTGATTTTTGTAGTCAACCACCTTTTCCTTTTCACCTTTTTATACTCTTTTTTTGCAGACAATCACTTCACTTCTCCATTGTTTTATAGTCAACTTCTTCCCTTACCTTTCCCTCCATTTAACCCTATCCTCATTAATTTTCAATGCATTAATGTGTTCTTCCTTCCAACCTCCATCGAACATGTCCACACAACCTGTAATAAATGACGATGATGACAGTGATATTGGCTCTCCTACCCACCTCGTCCCACACAATTTGGATGATTCCTTTCAATTTAATGAGGATCCTATTTCTGTTGTGCTACATATGTCAGGTTTAATGATTTATTTTGCACTTCAACATTCAATTTTTTACATTTATTGAGAGTTCAGTAGTTGGTTTTTTAACTCTTTTACTATTTTTTTTTTCATTTGTTAGATGACAATAACCTCTTACCAACCAGATCTGTATCCTCTGTTCTTGATGGCATCGTACCCTCACCAGGTCAACGTTTATATGACTTTATAATTCCTTTTTTTGTTTGTTTTTAGCTATGATTATTGTGAATGTAAGTAATCTAGAAAATCTGTTACCTTTTTTGGGTATGAAAGTTATAGATCTGTGGCTAGTTCATATGGTGTATGCATTTTCTAAACATGTTTTTTTTTAAAATGATTTTGTTAGTTTTATTATCCGTTAATGTTAATCTACATAAACATTTTCTTAGATTTAGGGTTCTTTGTTTGTTAAACAACATGGGTAAACCTATTTGTTATTTGTTCCCTAAAAATACATTTAATGGTATTTAGATGTGTGTTAGATGTGTTCTATTATATTTCATATGTTTTTTCCATTTTTTTAACATTTTTTTATCAAGAATAACTTTTTTTTTTATGAAATTTAGCATTTAGTATATTTTTTTAAACATCTTTTATTGGAGTTTATGTTTTTTTTAATGTTTGTTGGTTAAACAACATAAACCTCTTTGTTATCTGTTACCCCAATTAGAACCAGGTTTTTTAAAGACTCTTATAAATGTAGACTAATCTTGTTTTAATTTTAGGTTTACCATAATGTTATCTTAGTTTTTCAATGTAACTACTGTTTAGTTTTTTAATGTAACTGTCTTAGGTTTTCAACCTCACTGTATTATAACATGTTTTATAAAAACCTTTTTTGTCTTTTTTTTTTGGTAACTTGATATCTTACAGTAAATCAATGTAGGTTATACATTTTGTAAAGTTTATTTTGTACAACCATTATTTCTGAAACCATATGACCTTGTCTTTGTTCGTAAAACTGCATAAACATCTTTCCTACTTGTTACCCAAAAAAAATAGATTAAAGACTGGATTTAACACACTTCTAAAATTTGCATATTTTAATGTTTCAATTATAACTAATTACAGTCCAGCTTATTTTTTTTACTTTATTTTAATATATTTTATTCTTGTATTCAACTGTTTTCTAATTTTATTTTATATTATGCCTTATGCATTTTTATAGAAATCATTGAAGAGCCGTTTTATGTCTTTGAAACGCCTAATGGAACAAGGATGTGGACTCCCAATGTTGAGTTGAAGTACCTTCCAATCGTTGGACGATCAGTTGACACCTGGGAAGACGCGTTTAACCTATATTCAGATTATGCTGTACAAGCTGGTTTTTCTGTTAGAAGAGGACAATCGAAAGTATGGAACGGTGTTGCTACCCATAAATATTTTCGATGTAACAAATATGGTAAACCCCAAAAGAAACGTACTTTTGACACCTTGTGTGACGAGTCTGTCAAGTTTCGTCAGACTACTTTTACCCTTAGTGATTGCAATGCACACATTTGTGTTATGTTATGCAAAAACGATGGTCGCTACAAGGTTAATAAGTTTGTAGAGGAGCATAACCATCCTTTTGTTGAGAATCATAACCGTGATCTTACCAAGTCTGGTAGGAAGCTTAGCTTTTCTGCTAAGCAGTTCATTCATAGAATGAGTCTCAACAAGATTGGTCCGGTAAAAGCACACAGCTGTTATGTTTCAATGAAGGGGGGGGCATCATAATGTTCACGACACTCCTGCTGATTTCAAAAACTTTAGCCAAAAGTTGCGGATTTTTATTGGAGAAAAAGATTCTCAGTTGGTGTTGGATCGCTTTCGTGATTGTTCCGATAGTTTGCCGGAGTTTTTTTATGACTTTGTTGTTCAAAATGGTCAACTTATATCTGTCTTTTGGGCTGACGAAATTTCCAAGCTGAACTACAAGGTTTTCGGAGATGTTGTTGCATTTGATGCCACTTATCAGACAAATAAGTAAGTATTTGCTACTGTTCTGTTGAAGGCTGATGTTGCATTCTTTACTATTGTCTTATTAGTCCCCCTTATTTTTTTTCCTTTTATAGGTATTGTTTATGTGTAAAGGCTGTTACATAATGCTTGTTTTTATATTTTTTATGCAGGTATAACATGATATTTGTTCCTTTCACTGGTGTTGATTACAACAAAAGGTGTGTAACTTTCGGTGCGGGTCTTCTGTTTAATGAAACCATTGACTCTTATAAATGGTTGCTTCAATCTTTTCTGAAAGCTCATGGAAAGCAACCATTGTTAGTGTTATCTGATCAAGATCCGGCCATGAGGCAAGCGATATTACAAGTGTTTACTGAATCTCGCCACCGCCTTTGCATGTGGCATATTATGAAGAAGTTACCTGCGAAGGTAACACCTTTATTTTATGAACAGATTATGATTGTTTTCTTATTTATTATTTCAGAATTTTTGACTGATTTTTATTTGTTTTTTGTTGCAGATTTCTGGTGATTTGTTGCAGAACACTAATTTCAGGCAATGCATACATCGCTTGGTTTGGAATGTTTATATCAAGCCCTCTACATTTGAGAGTCGTTGGAAAGAACTTTTGGATACTTTTGATCTTCATGATCATTCTTGGTTGAATGAGATGTATGATATTAGGGATCGTTGGGTACCAGCTTATTTCCGAGAGATCCCCATGTGTTGCTTGATGAAAACTACATCCCGTTGCGAAAGCTCTAATGCGTCTTTCAAAGTAAACTCTACCAGTGGTAATACTCTTGTTCAGTTTATGATGTGTTATGAGACGCGAATTGATGCACAGCGATACCGTCAAAGGATGGCTGGTTATAAAACGTCTTCTGCTGAATTTAATGATACGATAGGTTTAGCCATTGAAAAACATGCCTTTGACTTGTATACTCATTCTCTGTTCCTGGAAGTACTAAAAGAGATTGCTAAGGGCAAGGAATGTTGTTATGTCTCTAACACTAAGGCTGTTGATGATATATTGGTATTTTCTGTCACTCACCTTGATCGAATGAACGGCTATGTAAATGTGTTTGAGGTAAAATTTACATAGTTTTTTTAAAGATTCCAGTTTAGTGTTTTAAATCTGTTTGTTTTTTCCCAGTAGTTTACTATATAAAATTCATAACTTAACTACACATGCATATGTGTATTACTTTAACCAATCCCATTTTTTTGGAATAATGCAAAAGTTATGTTCAAAAGTATTTATTAATGCAACTGTTTTTTTAAACAATACCAAATTTGTTAGTAATGACTATGTGTATTACTTAAAGCAATACAATTTTTCTTAGTAATCCAACTGATTGTGTGTTAGTAAAAAATATGTGGGTAAATAAGTTTTGTATTCTGCACAGGTCAAGTTCAACGAGGTTGATGCATCGGCTGAATGTTCGTGTAGGGGATTCACCCGTATTGGTTATCTTTGTCGTCATGTATTTTGTGTTTACCGGGTTAAAAATATTCAAAAGATCCCTGCCAAGTATGTTGCTAGTAGGTGGCTACGTGATGCATTGCCCAAGCGGATTTTTTCAATAGAGAATCGTTATGGCGTTGACAACTCGCCACAAGCTGTTATGCGTAACGAGATTTTAGATTTGGTTACCGACTGTGTCGATGTTGTCCGTAGTGACACGGATCTCCTTTCTAACTTGGTTGACCGTTTAAAAGCTATCAAGATTAATCTTGTTGATCATAGGTTATTTTTTTTCATAATGATTCTATTTTTTTTTAAATCTGTTTATATTATATACCAAATGACTGATGCCCCCTCTTATTGGTCACAGGTCTGTTGAAGCCCCTGTTATTGAATCAAACGAGGCTGTTGTTGAGGAGTTGGTCGGCCAATCTTTGGACGTGGACATCTCATGTAACAATCCAGAGGTTGTTCGTACCAAAGGCTGTGGAAGGAATCGACGTTTGAAGTCCGCTGCTGAGACGAAGGCTGCGAAGCCCCCCAAAGCTCCTAGACTTTGTCACATTTGCATGCAATATGTTACCGATCATGATTCTCGTAATTGCAAGAAGATGTCAAATGCAGCCACAACGCAATCTGGTGGAAGCTCGCAAAGCCAGACCCCATCTGCTGCTACTTAGGGGTATTTATGTTGACTATCTCTGAGCCACCTATCTTTTTGAAGATGCTTTTGTTGTATGTCTTTCTACTATGTTTTAATTACTACTTTAACACTAATCAGTCTGTTACGGATGTAACATTAACCAGTGTGTTACGTCTGTAACATGTTGAACTGCATGCTGGTGGGTGCTCCCTTTTGGGCTCAGGATAGTTTATGGTTGTTGTTATCTTTTCTAATGGAATGCTTTTAACTTTGTAGACTACTTCCCGTATGTTTTTTTTTTACCTTTTGGATTGTTATGCTGTTAACATGTTGTGTCAGTTTTTGTTAATTAGAAAATGATACAACAAGAAATGATTTTATATGTCACTTTTTTTTTCCATACAAACATTAAAGTTGGTTTATAATTGCAAACATTAGACAACATGGGTTACACAACATGGGTACACAACATAACACATACATAGGTTGACATGCAATTTTTGACAAGATCCGAATTCTAGTTAACTTCATTCCGCTTAAAAGCTACTACCTCCCCAAATGACTTTTGAGAATATTAATGCGATAACCAAACACCAAATTATTTTATTCTTCCTTCGAATTTCGTCTTTGAGGCTGGTAACTTGTTCTTCCAGATTATTCTTTGACCTTAAAAGACCAGGTATAATCTTTGTCGAGCGGAGGCACATAGGTGGATCAAACCATTTGAAGTATCTGCAGGCGTTGTTCTGTTTCACGATACGTTATTTTAGTTTTATCAAAACTTAAACTCAACTATAAATCTTTACAAACAAAACAATTGTGTATATTATTACCTCTAACGGACAACTATAGAATCGTCTTCCCGGATTATCATTTGTCCACGAAGTCTTCAGAATCGCCTCTGTTCCACAACGACAGTACTCCATTTTTTTGTATGTTGATTGTTTGAGGAAGTTTTAACGACTATCCAAATGGACTTCAACATATCGATATTCCTCTATGTGTCATTTTATTTATATTTTTTCAGTTTTGGAAGTATGTGACTACATTGGGTAGATGAGATGTGTTGAAAGGGTGTAATTAATTGTCACGTGAATTCACAGACAATCGAATATACAAGATTTTTGAAGTGTAAAGGTGCAATGTATAGTCACATCATAAGTACTAAAATCACTATTAAGGTTATAGGTATTTAAGATGCCACTTGTGCTTCTTCTTTCAATCCACCCTTTTTAGAGTTTCAATAACAAGTATATTATAATCACTCTTTTGGTAACCCAATTTTTTAATATTTTATTCTATTGTGTTGTACAATTAAATAAGACATTTATTCACCACTTTTTCATACTCATCCAAACCAATCAAACCATTCATTCATAAAATTTGACCACACTTCCCACGATTAACATTGGATATTACACATTTAACTACACCCTTTACCTACTTAGTTTTTATAACAATGGGTTTATAACAATTATTTACATATTTTTCAGCTAAATTAAATGACGTTTTTTTTAAACATGGTTTAATGCAATGTTCTTCTTTTTTACACTAAGTTGTGTCTTTTACATGTGAGTCAAACATGTTTCTCAAACATATTTCAAACATATTTTGTTACACCATGTATCAATTTAATGAAGGCTGTATTATTCTTTTAATATAATAGTACATAAGAAGATGTTGGCGTTTAATATTAATAAACAAAATCTAGGACATCCATACAAACACACGTAAAATGATCAATTGTGGGAAAATATTAAGAAACACAACATAGAAGCTACTTAATATACTTTTTCAAGTTACTTAATATAATTTTTGTTCCTAGGATCACTATTGCACGATACATAAGAAGGTAAATACAAATCCCAATCAATACTAGCAAACCATCGGTCCTCTTGTTCTTCATCAAGTTCCACATTTCGTGAATCGAACCTCAATTGCAAACTTTCTTCTTCATTTTGACGTGGATCACGGTTGCATGATATGAAACGTGGTAAATACAAATCCCAATCTATAGAACTAAACCATTCGTCGTCTTCTTCTTCCTTTGCTCTAGTTTGGGTGTTTGTGTTGTACTCTACATTTCTTATTACATTATTTCTTTCGTAACTGCTAGGAGCATATTCTGGTTCCGTTTTAGTTGGACCACTAGTGAATGATTTTTGACTTGGGAAATACAAATCCCAATTAATAGATGCAAACCATTGGTCATCGGCTTCTTCTTTTGCTCTTAGTTGTATTGCCGTCCACCTATTGTTATCCTCATGTACCACAAACCGTCTTTCGAATGCTCCTGGATCATCTTGCTCCTCCTTTTTCACACCCTAAAAAACATGAAACACTGAATTTTTAAAACCATAGAATTATGTCTCTTTTATTTTTTTTAGTTACCAACACATACTAACCTTCATGGGTCTATAGATATTTGTTGAATCTGACATCCGCATTGACGTTGTAGAAGTAGATGTTGAGGTTGTTGCTAACTTCCTTAGTCTTTTTCCAACCATCATGTATCTCAACTTGTTTGGTTTTTCTTCATAATCTTCATGTTTCACCTTCTGCTTTCCATTCCTTTGCCAATTTGACATGTTTTTTTTTTGTTTGACAGTCTATTTTCTGTATCCTCTAACCAATAAACCAAACAAGTAAGTAAACTTAAATAACATTTAGTTTTGGTAACATTTAATCTTGATACATTAGGTAGGTAAGGAATTTAATGTCTTTAGATGTTATATGATTTTCTTATTTTTGTTATACATGTTTTTTACTTATTAATCGGGTTTTTACTATGGTGCTTTTTGTTTTTTTTAAAAAAAAGTTCAATGGATTTATCTATATTTTACATAAACATATATGTGGTACATTTTTTTTTGTATAAAAAAATCACAAAAACCATATATTCATATGTAACATTTTTGTATTTTTTGTTACAGTACCTTTAGCCCGAGGTACTTATTTGTTTATTATAGTTTTTACATTTTTTTATTATGTTAAAATGCTTTCTGTCTTTTTCCAAGACTCATTTTCGCGCGCAAAAGATTAAATGAATACATGATGTGGTTACCCTATGTGGTTTTTAGACTTAGCCTATATTTTTATAAAATTATATAGGTTTTGAGTGTTTTGATGTTACATAAAGTTATCTTGTCTCATGTGTCTCATTTCCAACTTAGTTGTACTTTTTTTATTAGCCCATTAGTCTTTGCTGTAAAAGAAAAAGCAAAAGTATAGTAATATAGGTTTTAAAGGTTTTAATATAAATTCATTTTTCTTTTTACATTTTTTTGGACGTAATAGAAACAATTTTTTTTATACACAAAATGTTTTTTTTTTGTCACTTTATACTTCCTTTACCAGTTTTTGGATGGTTACCTAAATAGTCTTGTGCATTTTTTTGTATTTTATCCCAATTTTTTCCCTATTCACGATCATTCTACTTTTAGAACAAAAATGTATTCTTTTTACTGATGTGTCATTTTTCTTATGATGTTATTTTGTTACCTATATTTCCTACAATGTAACACATTATTGCTTGTAATTTCCTTAGGTTAAAATCCGGTTTAACTATTAAAGGATAACATGAAATTACATATTAAAAAGCTAACATCAAACTAGACACTATGGTAATAACCTTAGGAGTACATTTCTAAATAACTAGATTAAGTTAACCGGACACTACTAATACATAAAAACTACGGGTAACTGAAAATTGAATCAAAGGAGCATTCCGAATCTGTTCCCCGTTCATCCTCCCATGGATCATGCATCTCCCACTCATAGTCCATTTCTCGTGCTTTTGCTCCGTAAGTCCAATCCGCATACTCAGCCCCAGGATCCGACTCGTAATCTTTTGCCCACTCAGGTGTGTATTGAGATTCCCGGGTGTAATGAACCTCTTGAGCGTTGTTTGTGTTGAATATGACGTCATAAGCCATGTTCCAATCAAAGCTTTCATCATCATTAACCTCATCCTTCAACTTTTGTGACTGGCTGTCTCCCACGTCCGCAACATCACCGTAGGTATGTTATCGCAACCTCCTCCTGCTGGTTGTCTACTGGTAACACCGCTTTCTCATGGTTAATTTCACCATGTGGTAGCTCATAACCATCCGCCTTAGTTGCATCTCCTCCTTGTTCCGGATTATTCTCTACTATATCAGCAAGCTGTCCAGGAACTTCAACAAGGGGGTTGTACCGAGGCCTAAGGTAATAGTTAACTGGGTAAAAGTTTCTGTTTTTGAGAACATCATGTGGAGGTGTGTTTGGTGGTGATGCCATTATTTGGCTGTATCATAGAATAAAGTATTATGGTTTGAGGTTGAGGACACCCTGAGAACACCTTCTTAAATACTAAATCCTAACCCCCTCAGGCTACATTTATTGTTCTAAAAAAATTTAAAGGTTAAAAAACTATTTATTAATTTTGTATGTATCTGTACTATAAAACTTAAAATTCTCGTTTTATTTTCTATCTCAAAATCAAAATAATCACATACATTTTTGAAATGGTTCCCTAGCTATGTAAGAAAATAATAATATTTTGTTGCCTTGCAACAACCTAATAGATAATTTTAAACTGGAAAATACATAGTCAAAACCATAGGTTCATTACAAACATACGTGGTACAAGATTCTACTACAGTTTAACATAAAGATAACATACTACAAGGCCTTTTGATCAACATACGGATCGTGCCTTCAAAATACCACGATGCGCGTAACATAGTTACATCAGCAACAGCAGTAGGTTTAGTTTTGTTAACACACAATTGTTTTAAACAGCACACACCCTTTTACACAAACATTCAAACCACCTTTACCAAATGTTCTCCCACCATTTTAATAAATCTTCTTACTGATTGCTTTCTCGATAATCTTCTCCCTTAAAACATTTGCCCCTGAAAGTAGAATTTGTGCAGCATATTTTGTTCTCAGTCTTCGGAGCTCCGCTAACTTTCTCAGCCCATGCTTACTAAACCCGCATTCAAACTTTTCGCCAACGCCCATATATTTTTCCATATGCCGCATCAGGAAAACTCCACAGTCGTGCAAATTGCTTTTAGTTGACCACGCTATGTTTTCCTTAATGATAGGCGCCACATTTAGGTCACCACTTTTTGGATGTTTCACTTGTTTTAGGTAGTTCACAAACAAATGTTTCTGTAACATATACAAATACTTGTTTAAGTTATCAAATAAACAATGTCGCTATTTTTTTTTCCAATTAACTAGATTTTACTTACCACTTTAAATGCGGAGTCCTTTGAAAAGTAATCTTTGCTATCGATCAACCGAACCAAGGGGTACAAGTCACCCCAGTTATCAATCACCCGAATATGTGCATCCCTCAAGTCAAACACAATCAAGTAGTAGTGTTCATACTCCACTATTGGGAAAAAAACTAAGTGAAAAGATTTGAGGTCCATGAGTTCTTCATTCCCGTACACCGCCGCCTTCATGTTTTTCTTGAACTTATCCACTCTTTGTTCCTCAGTTGCATTTTCATCATTTAGCATCCAGTCAATCTAAACGAAAACAATAAATAAATATTATGTTCAAAATTTACGAAACGCCTAAAAAAAATTGGGTTTACACTTTTTGGAACACTTACAATAGCCTTGGTGCCAATAAAAAGCCTTTTCTTGCTTGCTGTTGCGTTGTATCTTTCTTGAAAGTTCAAAACCTCCACCCAGCTGTTAATCACCTCATCTATAACTCTTGTTTTTGGCATTAAGCTTTTCAACATCGCTCTGTTAACTTCGACATCGTATGTGCTTCTAAACAGCACCTCCCTACCCAACTCGTAGAATGTTAGATAGACAATAATGTTAATATCGTCAACTAATAATGATACATATTTTTTTAAATCCATACTTACATGTCCGAATTCTTTTCACTTCCTTCTTCCCTGTCCGGATCGTTGCTTGATTCTGAATTGTCCCGTAACCTCCTGTTAATATTTAACAAAATAACACAAAATATATATTAGCCATCAATCAATTACTTTAAATTTTGATATATAACAAAATTTAATCTTACAGTTTCCCTTTCAGGCTTGGTTTTATCTTGTTCCCATTTCCAGAGTTCACATCTTCCTTTTTGCATATAAACTGCCAAATTTTATTTTCTTGGCTTGTTCTGTTAGATGGTATGTCCACATCTGAAGCTTGTTCTCGGCTAATTTCCTTTTCTTTGAATGGGTTCCTTCTCGCCATTTCCAGTTTTGCAATCAAACTGTCTCGTTGTTTGGCAATTTTATCATCATCTGCTGTGACTACCACATCATCAGTTTGTAAGCCACTCGGGTTCCCCATTTCACCGCACTCAACATCTGTATGCATTTATATGTAGAGAAACCGGAAAACAACTAGATTAGTATAAATATATTTTATCGTTTTTAATTGAACACTGTTATGTAAGTTACCTTTTTTTTCCCATCGTGCTTGTTTGTCTCAGCGTGTGTCAACCCAAAACAACTGTCCCGGTCTATGTGAATCCTATCAGCCACTGTTTCAACTACCACATCATTAGTCTGTACGCCTTTCTGGTTCCGCATCGCTTCGCACTCAACATCTGTAGCTATTTAAGGTTAGAAAGAGCCCAAAACGCTAATGTTCATGAAGGAACTATATTTATCATTTTTAATTGAAAAGTGTTTATAATTTACCTTTCTTTTTATCATCCTCCTTGTTTTTCTCAGGTGGTGTCAACCCAAGACTGAATCCAGGGACATCCAAACCAGCTTTAAAGACACCTACTTTCCCTTCACCTTCTTTTCCTTTCCAGTATTTTTATGAAATAAAAAACCAATAGGCAAACAGATATTATTTTTTGCCCCTGTGTAATTTTAATAGTTGTATGAAAAGTTAACAATATCCCTCGACCAAGTACCTTTTGTTTGATTCTCGTTGCATCCTATTCCACTTTTTCCAGCTGAAACTTTCTTGCTGTTTTTTTCAAACATATACTCTGGTATAAATTGTGTATGGATGATTTCAATCTCAGCCTCACAGTTTTTACCTGCATTCCACCATTTGTATCTTTTTTATAAGTATAATTCACCTTTTAAAAGTCATTTTTATAATGTTTCATTTTGTAACAGCTTTAGGAAAAAAACTGTAACTAACAATATTAACCTGATTTATAATTCCTTTTTCTTTCTTCCAACTGGCTTAAACCCAGGCTAAAGCTCGGGCCGTCATCCACAATAGTATTTTCCTTTTTCTCAGAGTTAAGCCCACCTAACATGTAAACTAAACCTGTTAGTTTATTTTTTTTTATTTAAATAATTTTCCTTTTTATCATACCGCTGCAATTTAACACGTTTTACCTTCTTTTCTTCCACTTGCCTTTTGCTTTCTCTTGTCTATTACATCTTTAACAATTTTAGTAGCTAAAGTTTCATTGATGTTTTCACCCAATTCAATACATCCTGTTTTGCTAGGAATATCTACATTTATGACATTAATCTAATAAGTTTAATTGTCCATATAATCTTAAACTTTTATAACTATACGTAACGATTAAAAAGTAACATGGGTTATCAAGCTGTTTTTTGTCTCCGATTTGGCTTAACCCGAGGCTAAAGCTTGGAACGTCGTCGACGGTAGAAGTTCCCATCTCAGCCAATTTCTCCACACCATCTATTAAATAAAATAACTTTTAGATTGTTTTTTTAAATAACTTACACTGTCTAACATAATCGGAAAACTAATTACGTACCTGAGTTTGTGCTTTTGGTTGTTTTGTCTGGATTTCTTGTATTTTTCTTCTCCATACCTTTAAGATCACAAAATAGATATAATAACATTTAACTATCTTATGAAAGGAGTGTCGATTTTTTTAAATAATAACATTCTCCATACCTCTAACATCAGTTTCAAATTTGTCGATAACATCATCATCCACTACCCGTTTAGCAGATTTCTCTGTTGATAGTCCATCTTGATTCATTGTGGTTCCCACATTTTCAGAGACGCACTGAGTGAATTTGTTACGACCTGTTTATGTTATTTAACATTTTTTAAATCAAAAAAATTTATATTATCAGTATATGTGTACATACTACATAAACTGTTTTCAAAACTTACGCTTACCAATATCGATATCGCTTATTACAAAAGAATTGTCTGTAACATTTCTTTCTTCCATATCTTCCATGGCATGATTCCCATGTGTATAGCCATCTGCATTTTCTACGAATAAAATTTTTTAATTACAATCAACTTTTGTATTTTTTTCATATATATAACACTAATTGGCATGCTAACCTTCATCTTCAGTGTCTTTTCCAGTATGCTCTTTAGTTTTTTGAATGACGTTTTCTTTGTTTGCTAAACTTCTTAGGACATTCCTTATCTGTTCATCCGGGTTATTACCAACAACGCCTTCGTTTTGTCCTTTTTTAAAACCACCTTCAAACACCGAGTCATACTTGGCAACTAATGTCAACACATCTTCGTTCTCTGGTTCTTTGTCATACACATCAGTAAGCTTTTTTTGAATCTTCCCTTTACTCTTTAAAACCGAATCTATCATGCTTCCTATTTCTGTAATCTTTTCCTGCATTAAATTTTTTTATAATTGATAGTTGTTTTCTTAAAAAAAATCATATTTTACTTTTCCACAGTTATTTTAACGCAACTTACCGATAGCACAAACCGGGGAACATTATCATCCGGCTCACCCGCAGTTGATTTATTTGTTTCCAAAAAAAGCCTAAACGTCCTTGTTCCAAATCCAGTACCTTTGATTTCCAGCATCTCTCTTCTTTTTAGATCAATCTTGTTCCAACGTTCTATTGGAATCAATGACTTATCCAACTTCATTCCTTTGCATTCAATGCTTTCAACGTAAAGTAACTGCATTTTCAAATTAATCATACTGTTTTTGTTAGTGTTTAAAGCTAAATAATATATGTGTATCCATGTATTTTTTAGAATTGCCTAAAAGACATACCGTTAAAATAGTGAGTGGTCCAGTGAATGGCTTGCTTTTGTCACACCTTTTCCACTTTCGTTTACATTTTCTCAATGATTCCAGTATATAATCACACCAGTCAAGGTCTTTGAAACTGATAGCAGCTTTCAACTTCTTTAGAATGTTCAGCCTACACCTGCCTTGCTTATGGCATTCTACCATTACTACCAGAAACAACATCAAGAAGTCTAGCCTGAAATTAAAACTGTCCTCGTCCTCAGCAGTTTTTATATTTTGTACTATCTGCGTTGGTGCGACAAAACGCCCAGGATACCTACTTTTCCACTCATCTACCTCATCTTCCATATATTCCATTTCCTCCATTTCATGTAATTTTATCCCCTCACGTGGTATCCCCAACAACCTATGAATAGACTCCTTATCTACTTTTATCCTACCACTCGGTACTCGGATTTCCATTTTCTTGGGTTTAAACCTATCAACCACATAATGCCCTAGTTTTGAAGGTATGCCATTCACTTTGAATTTCAATAACCTCCCAAAACCCATACATCTGACCGCATCCTTTTGTTGTTCTTGTAATACGCTAACGCCTTTAAAAAACTGCAGCGGCGATGAGCGTGTATTTAAAGGAAACCAATCACTTCTTTTCCCGCCAACCTGTCCAGTTTCACACAAATCTGCCTTACTTCCTGACTTCCTCTCTTTCTCAGCTTCATTTCTTTTCCTTTTCCTTTTCTTAGTCACCTTTTTTTCCCCTAGATCTTTGTACTTCCTGTCTTCATTTCTTTCTTTAGTTTCCTTCTTTGCTGTGAATGGCAAACAAATACATTTAGTCGGTCACATCATCCATTTTTTTTTGTTTTCTTAACTGTTTTTACATGCATACATGGTCAAGCATATTCGTTGTTAATACTATTTACTCCTTACCTTTAACCTTCTTCTTCTTCGAGTCATCGATTCGAAACTCCACCACACTGTGACGCTTTTCTGTTATTTAGTCATATTTTTTACAATGCCCATTATTAGTATTATATTTAATCCAGAAAATATTTTTTTTATGAATGATTAGACTACGAGCATTGAGATGTCTTACTTTTTTTCCCCTTCCACGACGATATCAACTTACAATCTGACGATCTACTTTCAACACCTGTGTTTCATATAAAAAAGGACGCATTTTAGTCAATTGTAACATATTTTTCAAAGAACCTCCTGATGTTAATAAGTATATAAATATGTATACCTTTTTTCTTTTCATTTTTTTGTGAAATTATCTTACAATCCGACGATCTTCCTTCATTAACTGTGAAAACAGAAGAACGACACTATCTATACTCAGCCTGAAAGATTATTTTTATGAATGTTACGAACGTAATAACTATTTAGAAGAGTATACCTTTTCTCTTTGCATTTCTTCCTGATATTATCCTGCAATCTGATGTTCTTGATTCATAACCTGTTTCCCATAAAAATGACAATTTTCCTTAGTCAACATTAATATATTTCTAATAATACTTTTTTTTCAATATACTTAGATACAATCCTATACCTTTTTTTCTCATCGTTTTTGTTTGATAATCTGCTACATTCCGTTTTCTCATTTTCATAATCTGAATTGTCTTCGTCATAACCTGTTAAAAATATCATTTAATATTAAGCAGTAATTTTATCAAATTATGTTAACCTACTTTAACATTTTTAATCATATTACCTATTAACCTCCGTCTTTTTCTTGAACTGTTCGTCTTGTCAGCAATTGTTTCCTCCAGTTCGTCCACAACTACGGCCGTTTCCAACGTGTTTGGATTTTTTTGTAACTTGTTTCTTAGTATACGAGGGCTTTTCCTCACTGTATCATAATAAAATAAGTTTTTTATCTTTGTTTTTTTCCATCAACATTATGTTATATGTCTGTAAGTCAAGTAAACATACCTCTTTTCAGTCCAAAAAATTCATGCACATTCCTGTAATATTCATAGAGAAGGAAAGTTTTATAAGTCTAAAAACATTTACTACAATTATATCCACATAACAATATTTCCTTTTGTATCATTTTTTCTGTTGTTTTTTCTGATACATTTTAGTATAGATTTTTCTAAAAGTGTCAATAAATATATATAAAATAAGCTTAAGTGTAAAAATAAAAAAATAACTTTTTTTATGTTACACCATTTTAAATAATTATATTCAAAAAATTATATAAAATAAGCTTAAGTGTAATTATTAAGCTTAAGTTTAATAATTATATTCAAAAAATATTCTTTATGTTACACCATTTTAAACACTGGATGTTACAAAGATATGATACAATTGTCCTATTCAACTAACAATTATAAAACTACATAAAATATGATAAAATTATGGTAAAAAGGGGGACAGATAGCACAATTAAAACGTGGGTACCCATTACAATCTAACCATCTATATGAAAACTAAAACGTAACTATCAACAAAATCATTTTTGTCTCTTTTTTTTTGGACAGGAAAACATTTTGCCTTTTTAACAATGTTTTTGGTGTTAGATTCATATACAAAGTTGCACTTTTAAATAATGGAGGTTAACAACAGGACCCGTTAACAACATACTAACAACATATTTAACAAGTGTTTCTTTTCAATCTACAATGTTGTAAAAAGGGGATGTATAACAAAATTATAATCTAACCATTTTCATCCATCACCAAATTTCCAAACAAATTTCTAGAAAAGGGATATATAACGTTTTGATGATAATACAGAACAAGTTTTCAAACAGTGTATGTATACACTCCCTACACTGTTCTACCCTATATATATATGAAAATAATACAGGCAATAATACAGAACAAATGTATAAAACCTAATTTTTGCCACTTTTTCCCTAACAAATTTCCAATAACAGGGTTTTATAGCCAAATTATTTTTTTGTAACATTTATTAACCAGAAACCACAAGTTATATTTCAAATATTACCAAAACCCTGTTTCAATACATCTCCAATTTCTCCAATTTCAAATATTACGAAAACCCTCTATAGACTAGATAGTAATCGTTTGCCCTAAAAATTCAAAAAACATGGTTTTTACACATATAATAAGCCTATAATACGTGTATTACCTTCTATCACTTTGATGGACACGTTTTGATGATCTTAGTAACTTGATACTTTGCTTCTTTGTGAATCCTCAATATTTCAACGCCACTCCGATCTGTAAAAAATTAATAATAGAATGTTACTCTGGATAATCGATCGTTTTTATTGTGTTTTGAAAGGAACTTGAAGATGTGATATGAAAGTAAAATAGATCAACCTTCTTGCCTGTTGATCTTTCATTAAATTTTTTTTGAAGAGAGTTTAATGAGAGAGAAACTGATGATAATGTAAAATGAGAGAGAAACTGATGTTTGATTTTCATAGAGTTATAGAGTGTTTATTACTTTTTTGAAAAACCAATGCTCTGAGTAAAACTGTCAGGGGAATAGTTTTCTTAGTCTTCTTTTTCGTCTGCCAAACTGCATGGTTCTCAAGGGTGCACAATCAATGTTATAACTAAATGACCATCTTACCCTTTTTATCACATTGAAATAAAAAGGACACTTCATTTATTATTATTATATAGTTGTGATCATCTCAGCCATTGAATTGGTAAGATCTGTGGCTAGAAAAGAGTTTGCATGGTTTGCACAACTCACTAGGGTTTTTATTTTAGCCAAACCCTATATATATATATATATATATATATATATATATATATATATATAAAGATAAGATATTACCAATCCTAGCATGTCATCTACATAACATATGTTAAAAAGGCGCGAGATCAACATTCCCATTTTCAGACAATTAGTATCCCTTTTGGGAATACTAACATGACAACTATACGGAAAGTTAACATGATAACACACGTTAACCACCATAAATTGTTCATTAGCGAGCTATTGATATAATCTCATGTAAATCTTCTAAAGATAAGTTAGTCATCTGTTAAGAGTTTTCTAACCTCACTAATCAAGGAAAGCAATACCGAATACACAATACAACCGCCGAGGCTAGCATAAAGTAGAGCATATCACAAACTATTCCATTTTACCAACTTTGAACACAAATCTACTAAGATCGCCATTTTAATCAAAATAACTCACAAAGATCATCAACCGTGTCAAAGTAACAACACCATTAAGCTTTTTAAACTCTTTTACGTGCCGATAACCAAACCAATACCCGTTTCCAGTTTCTTGGTGTAAACATGTTAGCAAGTTAACTAGTCTACTACTGATCGATTAACCGGACGGTTTTTCAACTTGTATCCGACTAACACAAAACAATAATGATTACAGTCACACGAACATAACCAGAAATCCAACAACAACGAAATTTGTTTGCAATATGATCATCAAGATTCAAACATGAAAAGCGCCAAAATCATACAAAACGTGATTAACATACAAACGATTGTTTTACACTACTAAATACTATTGTTTTTACCCGTAGTCTATAACATAAACATCATATTCAGGCTAATACAAACTAATTTGAACAATATATAAGTTTAAAGATCAAACCATAAAACGCCTAATGTGATGGATTGGATGATGATAACGGATTCGGATCACCTCCGAGCTTGTTCTTCACCTTCACAGCAAGTCACAGGTCCAAAAAATCGCCCAAAATCGCCCCAAAAATACTCAACACTAAATCAAGGGATGAAACTTGCTTTTAATGACTCTGTAACAAGTGAACGGTCGTTCACTACGGCCGAACGACCGTTCATGTGCCAAGTGCGTCGACAATCATCAAGTGTAGTAATGTAGGCTTCTAGAAGTGTTGTGTAAAATATCTGTCCTAGTGAACGGGTGTTCAGATAAACTAAATGGCCGTCAGATCGACACAGTCTTCTATTTTGCGCAAAAACCTTCATTTTTCTTCAGGTTTACTTATGGGAGATCGTTTAAGACCTGTAATCATAAAGATACCCAAATAAGTACCAATTTCTCATGTATAAGGTCAAAAACATATATAAACGGGGACTTTTATATGTATAATTTAATGTATATCAACAATCTTCCATTCCTTCTCTTTTACAACTTCTAAATAGTTCATTGGTTCACCAGTTACCAACATCAATTCGACTTCATCTAACTTGATCTCTGAAGCTCTAGCATACACATTACCAAGTGACTGCGTCCCACGAGGTGGAGTGTGATCAACTGATCCAAAAGGTGTTTGCAATGATGAAGGCGTCTGAGTTTCAAGATTATCACCACTCCCAAACGTGGTTGTATTTAGTGAGACTGGCTCGTTGGGTTCATTAAGTTCTTGCTCTGCGGCCTCATTGTCGGACTCCCCATAACTTTTACCCTTTGTTCTAACCAATTAATCTCGAATTCTAGCATAAAGTTGGTCCATACTAGACTTTTATTCGCTTGCTTCAGATAGCTAACTCTTCCAATCCCACTTCCGGCTTTCATCAAATTCTACATAACGTCTAATAAGAATTATCCTATCTTTGGTATCATACATGCGATATGCCTTTGAACCTTGTTCCATTCCTAGATGAACCATAGGAGCGCTTCTGTCTTCTAGTTTTTTTAGGTGAGGTATTGATGTCTTCACATGATCAACACATCAAAAGATTCTCAGGTGGCCTAGTTTCGGCTTTCGTCTCTTCAAAGCTTCGTATGGCGTCTTAGTTTTCAATGCCTTGTCGGAATTCGGTTCAACACATAAATAGAATGTCTTACTCCTTCAGCCCAAAAATTCCGCGGGACATCCATTGCCTTCAGAATACTTCGAGTCATGCTAAGCATGGTACGGTTTCTTCTCTCTACCACTCCGTTTTGTTGTAGTGTAGGGAGCGGTGAGTTGTCGGGAAATTCCTTCGTCCTCACATTACCGGTTGAACTTGTGTGAGGTAAACCCCCCCCCCCCCCCACGGTCAGTCCTTAGTGATGTGAAGTGCATTTGGTTTCCGGTCATATGATTTGACGCGCCGTTATCCATATACCAAACTGATTTTTCATTTAAACTGGACACATACCTAGCGGGAACCACTTTCTCCTCATTTAGGTACACCATCTCCTTCTGGTCTTTCACTCGAACCGTCATTAAAAGGGCTGGTTGGTCATTTGCCGTTCGTGTCAAGTGTGACTCCTCTTCATTCTTTTTCTTAGATATGGGACATTCTGATGCGAAGTGTCCGTATTCATCGCATTTAAAACATTGAATCTGTGATTTTTCATGACCTGTATGAGACGAACTGATTGTTTTCCTGCTTGATTTCAGCTAGTTCCTCTTCCCCAATAGTTCAAACATCCGAGACCTTTCCCTCGGCCACGGGTATGATTGCCACCTTGTCCACGACCACTGTTTCTTGGTTCTTGTTTTTTCTTTGATTGCTAATCTTCATAAGAAAGTAATAACAGATCATTCTTCGATCCTGATGAGCTTTCTTTTGATTTGAGTTGTTCTTCAAATGCCTTTAACCAACCGATAGCTTCTTGAAAGATCATTGTCTTGAGATCTATAAACTGTTCAATTGTTTCAACGATCGCATTGAATCTTTCAGGTACAACACCAAGTAGCATCCTTACGAGTTTTCGATCTTCAAGATTAGTCCCAAGATTGTTAACTTTTGAAATAAGCTGACTAATCTTGCCAGCAAACTCATCAAGGGACTCAACATCTTTCATCTTTAGGTTTTCGAACTCTGTTTGTAGTGTATGTAAGTCCAAGATCTTCTCCAAGGTATCAAACAACACTCAATCGAAGGCGTAAACTAAGATTGAATGCAAGAACAACAAGGAAACTTAAAAGGGAATGATTATATTAATACGTTGCACACGACTTCAAGGGAGTCGTCTGGTACACCAAACCCGAGTACAAGAGATAACCAAAGCAAAACTACTAACAACCCCAAATTATTCTAGGAACCCCCTATTTATAATCACATAGGGTGGTTCTCATACAATGGGCCAACTAGGCCGAAACCCCTAACAAACCACTAGAAATCTAACCCAAAACGTCTAATGGACCAAGACAGACGCAAACCTCTAAATCATAGCCCAACAATATCCCCTAGTTTGATGTCGTCTTGGTATGTCTACATTCACTTCCTACTATTCTGGCAATCACTACAAGGTATCCAAAACTTGATCAACCTGATCCGGAGCTCTTGTTAGTGTCAATTTCACTCGTCTTCTTGCCCCATCCAGGTTCATCTGCAGCGACCACCTTTTGACTCCAACCTGATCCTGAGTCCTTGGTGACGACCATTGACCCGTGGATCACCTTTTATAATTTATATATAGTGGACGAGTCACACGGAATTAGCAAAATGTGAGTTGCGTCCATCAGTTGATACAGTCGAAACACATAGTAAAACATGGTGGGGCGAAGAAATTTTCAGTGCTACATCTTCTACCCGCATCAGCTCACCAGGAATCTTCAACTGCGTCCGTTTTTCGGCCAAATATGGAAAGTGATCTTTCTTTGCCCTTGAAGCGTGATGTGGATTATCATCATCATCAGCTTCCACATCTGCAGATGAAACCATAGATTTCAATCATAAAATCATTTTCAATTTAAATTTTCAAAAAGATTAAAATTATTTTTGAGTATCAAAATGATCTAAGCCAAAGCAAGAATAGGTAAATACCAACAAAAAATTTAAATGGGCTTAATTTTAGAGAGTTTTCGTGTAAACCTAAGTTTTCGGATGAAAACTTAGTTTTCGGATGACCACATTAGTTTCCGGATGATTGAGGGTTTTCGGATAATTAGGAGTTTCTGGATGGTTAACGGTTTCCGGATGACTAGGGGTTTCCGGATGGCCATGTGTTTCCGGGGGGCTAAGGAGTTTTTTGGATGGCTAGGAGTTCCGGATGACAATGGGTTTCCGGATGGTTGATAAATTACTTTATAACATTTTGTCACTGATCCCAAGGCACGTGAGCCTCACGCGCCGCCACAATATTAAAATCTTAGTTTACTAATCATCTTCCACGATGATTTCCACATTTTATCAACAAATATTTCAGTTTAATTATGATTTTTACAATGATTTAGACAACTATCAACCATAACGATCACGATTTCATCATGAAAACTCAAATCTTACACTCGGTTGTTGAACATGAATAATCACAACTTTCGGTTCACCGGTGATTGTCGATCGACATCAACATTCACCAGATCATCACCGAGCAAAGAAACGTACCTTTAAACAGGAAGAAGGACATGATTCAGTTGATTTCAACTCCGATCACTGATTTACCTTCTGAAACTGAAGTTTATGTTTGTGTGTGTGAGAGAGAGAGAATTCGGTTTCTAATTTGAAACCGTGTGCTTTAGTTGGAAAGTAAAACCAAAATTTACCTTTTATAACTAAAGAAAGTACAAAAAGCTAAGATTTTGTGGAGCCCACCAGTGTGTGGTTGGCTCGGCTCCAATCCCAATACTGTCAAAAATGTTTTGAGGTGGATTTTTATAGAAACGGGTCCAAATTAGATCATGAGAAGGTTAAGATTTTATAAAAACAAAGTAAAATATGATAAATTAAAAATAAAAATAAACTAAACTAAAACTAAGAAACACACAAAAATAAAGATACTACTATTCTAACCAAAACTTTATACATTTTTGTTTACAGGATTAAATCACCATGTTTTAGTTTTTACACTTATCAACACCGATCAACTCAGGCTGCTCTTAGCAATTACTAGTAAATTTGTTCACTTAAACTTATTGCCTTAGGCCTTCTTGTATAACTACCTGTGATATCAATTTATCATGTTTTGGTGTTTTAAATGATGAACACTCAAGCAAGTCACAATCAAATCCTTGAATCATAAATAGCATACTCTATCATGCAAGTAGTTTCCCTACAACATATTTTTCCCAGTATCTGTTCTAGAATTCTGAAACCTTAACTAGGACTGGGTTTGATAAGAGAAAAGAATAGATCGTCAAGATATATGGTGTAATATACAAATCAAATGATTTCTCAAATGATATAGGCCATGGGTTTTGGACTCCAGAGGGTCTCTTTTTTGACGTCCTGACTGTGTCCAGGTCACATATTTCTAGATGCAGTAGAGGGACAGACAGGACATCCTTGGACACAGAGGTCTCTTTTTGGTGCATTTTTGATCTATAGCACGACAACAAAGAGGCTAGGTCAGCATGTATCTGTATGGAGCAGAAGCCCTTCGTTGACTAGCATCTCCAAGTCTTTGCTTTCGCAAAACAAAGGAGACACACGAGTTCTTCAGACAAGGTTTCAGACCTAGACCACAGTGTTATGCTTCAGGACATCACATAAGCATTCAAATAGAGATTGTACTCGATTCTAAGTGATGTTCCTTACGAGGTCATACCTTATCCTTAAGTGCTTCACAAGATCAGTTATCTTTCCAGCCTTTAGGACTAAGCCTACCAGTATATCACCCCAGACCCAAAACCATTTTGATACACGTTTTACATGAGCCAGCCTTAATCCATGTGTGAAAAATCATTCATTTCCCGCATGATAGCAAAGACTTTCTCTCTAAAATAAATTACAATACTGAAAAGACTCTATTTTTGAATTTTAGTAATTTTTGAGTTTTTTAATTTTTTTTTTTGTATTTTTCTGAGGTACATCCCCCTAAATTTGTGCTTAAATTAAAAATTTAAGGAACAAATTACAAGCCTAAAAACAAAGAAAAATATTTTATAGACCAAGCTCAATACTCAAAATGTACCATTTTGAGCAGTTCTAAAAGAGTTGCAAAATGAGCTCGATCAACCGGTTTTTGTAAAAAGATCGGCGACATTGTCGTCGATATGAATTTGTTCAGGAACAATTAACCCCTGTGTTGAACGAGTCTTGGATGAAATGTTCTTTTATGTCAATCTTCTTCCGTTTGAAAAGTAAACTGGATTTTTCACAATTTGGGAGGCAGCATCATCATCACAATAAATTGGAGTATGAGAGAAATCCAAACCGTAATCCACCGTTTGTGTTGCATCCATATAACTTGAGAGCAGCACGTCGAAGCAGCAACATATTCAGTCTCTGTAG
>JAUTDX010004838.1:0-39044 GCA_030844895.1 Ambrosia x helenae | reverse complement strand
CACGAACAAAAACTTTCGTGCGTTTAGTTAAACGAACATGAAGGCCGCATTCGTTCATTTATGTACGTGAATTTATCGTAACGTGTTCGTTTGTGTTCGATAGTTAATGAAGTTTTTAATTTTTATAATTTTGTTTTATATTCTTTAATTATTATTTATTTTACCTAAATAAATAAAAAAAATATATTTATGTGAGAAAAGCATATGACTAAAAGAAATTAATAAACTTCACTTAAATAGTTCCCATTATCATTAAATAAATAATTAAGAAACTTCATGTTTAAATAAATAACTAATGAAGACTTCAAGTTTAAGATGAGAGATTACTTTTTTTTTGATACATTACTTTATTATGTTTTACCAATATTATTTTGAAGATAATGATCATTTGAAAAGAATTTTCATTTGAGAACAAAAAAGAAGAAATAACATTAAATACTTTAACTCATTTCACATTAATTATCCAATTAATTACTTTTAATTATTTTATCTTACACACATCAAACTTGTCGTACACATATCAAAACTCATACTACACACACAACATCGAAATTATCATACTTTTATCCTACACATATCGAAATTACCATTAGGTTTATATTACACATGTAGAAATTAATCCTACATTTATGTTAAACATACCGAAATTTATCCTTCACTATAATTTATCTTTGCTTTAAAGATATATATTTTTGAAAAAGAATTATGATTTCATTTATTTAATAAGTTTAATGGAGTTATAAAAACTTAAAAAATTATTTAACATTAAATACAATTCTATTAAATGGAAGATTTCAATTGGTTTAAATTTTTTCTTTTTCTTCTACAAGAAAATTTTCTTCTCATTTGAATCTCCACTATTATGTTAAGTACTAAGTATGTTTGTATAATTAGGTATATTTTGAGTGAATCTAGTTATTTTCTTAATATTTGTGAATTTGATCTTATTCGAAAGTTAATATATGTCTGTTTTTATTGATTTCCATTCATGAACGCTTATTTGTGTTCAATAACGTTCGTTTATGTTCGTGTGCGTCAATGAACAGAATTAACAAATGAACACGGACACAAATGTTTTCTTAACAAACAAACACGATCAAAAATTCTCGTTCGGTATGTGTTCATTAACGGTTTGTGAACACATATTTCATTAACAAACAAACCGAAAAATGACATGTTCGTGTTTGTTCAGTTCGTTTGCAGCCCTATCTAAACTTATGCAAAAATCTGAAAATAACTATGCTATTTACTTAAACAAATGTGAACCAAGTACAATATTTTCTCATTTTCATTTCCTCTAAACATGTAGATTCTGATGATTTAACCAATGGGTACTTGGATACAATTGTTGATTGCATACCTAGCATGAAAGCCATGCGCTTGAAGGACATGCCATCTTTCGTTAGAAGCATCGATCCAGATGACCTCATGGTTAATTTTTGTATTCGAGAAACTGCTAGAGCAAAAAAGCTTCTGCAATAATACTTAACACTTTGAAGACCTAGAGCATGAAGTCTTAAACGAGTTATCTTCAATTTATCCCTTTGTTTTCTCAATTGGACCACTACACACCATTGCAAAAAATATGGTGGAAAACGATTTGAAGTTTTGGGTTCGAGTCTATGGAAAGAAGACAAGCAATGCCTGGAATGCTCGACTCAAAGAAGCTAAATCGGTTGTTTATGTGAACTTTGGAAGCATAACCGTGATGACACCCCAACAACTAGGCGAGTTTTGTTGGGGGCTTGCAAATAGCAATCAAACCTTTTTTATGGGTTATTCGACCTGACCTAGTTTCTGGAGACTTCCGAATGCTATCACCAGAGTTTATTGAAGCGACTGCGATAGGGGATTGTTGACAACTTGGTGCCCTCAACAAAAGGTTTTAAATCACCCTTCAGTTGGTGGGTTTTTAACACATAGTGGGTGGAACTCGACTCTAGAGAGTATATCAAGTGGAGTTCCAATAATTTGTTGGCCGTTCTTTGCAGAACAACATACCAATTGTTGGTATTGTTGTAATCAATGGGGCATTGGAATGGAGATCGATAGTAATGTCCAGAGAACACAGGTTGAAAAGCTTGTGCGGACTCTAATGGTGGAAGAAAAAGGCAAAGAGTTGAGAAAGATGGCTATGGTTTGGAAGAAAAAGGTTGAATCCTCATCTTCATTGTTGAACATAGATAACTTGATCTACCAAGTTCTCCTTAAGTCCTAGAGTTTAGTGTTAGACCATAATCGTAATCATCAAAATAAGTCTAAGTTTCTATGTTGAATGGGTTAGGATAAATACACAGTGAAAGAAAAATAGGAAGTCGTAGGAAGGGTATCAAACATACTCCGATTGAACTCATTCAAGTGGCATTGGAACCGTCTTCTCGAACCCTACGACGTTAGTTTTTAGGTCTTCGTTTTGGGGTTCTAGCTTGTAGTTTTTAGAATATGCCTTATATCATTGTGTCTTTTATGTACCATTGTGTCTTTTTCTTATTTTCATCATTGTGTCTTTTTTTCTTCAGCATTGTGTTATATATTTTTGGCACTGTGTTATATTTTGGGCTCATTGTGTCATATTTCATGACCTATTGTGTTTTTTGTATCCTTCTCACCCTTCTCATTTTTATAGCCTTTATAGAATAACCCAAACCCTATTTGATATGTATTATTAATGTGTATTTAATAATATATTAATATATATATATATATATAAGGCTAAGTATCCTTAAGAAACCATGTTGAGTTGGAGAAACCTTTGAAACCCATCCCATGGTTGTCATGCTTCCACATCTCCTTTCTTAACATTTAGCAAAAGGCAAGATGGTAACTTCACCCATCTTATTTCTCACCTACCATTTTAAATAAACATCACATCCACTCCTCTCTCACTATCTCAAACACACACTCCTTTCTTTCTCTCTCTATCACACACTCATCTCTCTCTCTCTCAAGATTCAGATCTGTGAATCTGGTTGGGGTTTCAATCATTCCTCTCTCACTATCTCAAACACAATAGTCTATTCTAACAATTTAGCAAAGTGGTGGTTCGACGGTGAATAGATCTGAGTCGATGGTTCCGATGGTGGTTCGAGGCGGTGGTCCTGTGAACAGATCTGAGTCGACTTGGAAGATTACGTCTCTCGTCCCGACAAAATCAGTGCTGCTGAAGTAATTTGTTATTATGCAGTTTATAGCTGATTTGTGCTCCTGTGAACGTGTTATTGGAGTAATCACGGCCCTTTGCTTGATCTCAAAAGAATGGGTCAAAATGTCAAATGAATTCAAATCCGTTGAAAGGCACCTGAAGTCTTTTTCTGTTGCATGTAACTTAATATTTGTTTTTTGTAGGCATAAGTTATATATTAAAAAAATGGAAAAAAAGTGTTTGAATCCCATACAAAGAACCCGCCCATGTTGCAATGTGACAATTAACTATTATTGACTTGGATTGTCAGATATAGATTTTTTCAAACAAATCATGATTCTTGATTTTGGTGCAAGTTTTTTAGTTATTTTGAATTAGTTAAATAATTGGAAATTAACATGAAAAGATTCAATGAAATGCTTCAGGCGTATAAAGAGACACCAAGCTCTTGCTGAAGAAGCTGAGATTGCCTGAAGAAGCGAAAACGTAGCTGCTCGTGTCCTTTTTTCAGCGGATCTTTGGTGGTCACAAACGGGATATGTTTTTTATTTTTTTTGTGTATGAATGTCAGTTATATTTTTGTTGAAGTTTGAATTTGATTGTGTTTATGTCAAAAAAAAAATCATACAAATGTAAATAGGTTGAAAATATGTATGTAACTTGTTACAACAGTTTTGTTTTCTGTTTTTGAGTTTGAATTTAAAACAGTTACATACGCGCACCATTAACTTCGATACATATGTAAATATGTAAAATGCTATTTTTACAGTGTAACATGTTGCACCATTAACTAGTTACATAAGCACCACTTGGCAATGTAACAACGTAAATACATAAAATGTAACAATGTAAATCAATCTGACTTATTCTTACCTATAAAAAGTTAAAAAATTGAAAAAAAATGTAAAAGCAAGGAGAGGAGAGAGGAGAAGAGTCAGGAGAGAGAAGAGAGATGAGAGAGATTTAGGAGAGAGAGGAGATACGGACAAAATGCAATTTTCCTAAAATACCCTTTTGCTTCAAATAAATAAAAAAGGTAACTCTTTTAATAATATAATATTAGTTGATCAATCTCATCCATTGATGTTGGTTGATCAAGGGTCATAGATGAGTTTCATGGGTTTCTCCAACTCAAGGGGGTTTCTATTTTATCTATATCCTATATATATATATATATATATATAATATAATATATATATATATATATATATATAAGTCAAGGCAGTTAATACTGGTTATGTGACACACTGATTAGAAGGTTGGCTATTGGTAGTTATACGAATATGTGAACGGTTGTGACCATTAGTTCCCGCCGGTTCACTTTGTATAAATAAGGTTACCTATCATTAATAAGCATTATTGATTTCAATTCTCTATCATTGTTGTTGTTTATGTCTAAATTCAACATTTAGACCCGTCATACCCAGGCCCGGCTCTAAGGTAAGTATTCTGAAACATTGGCTTTGGGCCCCCAAACTTGAAGGGCCCCATTTTTCTACATCAAGAAATCAGTATAGCTGTGAAGTTCTGGCCTATTTGAAGGTAAAATGTAAATTAGGGCAGAAAAAGGAACCAAAAGATAAAGCAGAAAACTAAATGCCTCTTGTATCATCACAAATCATTCTCCTATTGGAGAATCCTGAACTGAAAGGTCGGTAGGTGGTCTTGAAGTACTGTATTTCATCTCCATCTTGTTAGCAAGTTATGGTACTGATTTGTAGATTGATTTAGGGGGTTTAGATCCTCTTGTCATGCTGATGAGTTTTAGTAGTGGGTTGTATTTTTTCTTCAATCATCACGATGATTAAACATATATGTCTTGTTCTTCACATTTCTTGTTCAGAAACTGGGTTGTATCGGTTAGTGAACTAATTGGCATACATTTTAAATTTTTAATCTTACATTTTATAAAAGGAACCATGATGGAAACCACTTCTTCTCGCGACATAATAGTGTTTGTTTTGCTAATTCATTTATTAGTAGATTTTGGTTCTCATGGGTACCAGAAGCAGTTGAGATGTTTAATTCAGTTTCAGTAAACACTAGAAGCTTTGAAATTAGTTTTTTTTTTTTTTTTTTGTATTTTCTATATGAAACCAATATAATATATAAGATATCAATTAATATATAAGAATTTGCAATGTTAAAAAACCAGAGAGGGCCTCAAACTGAGAGGTTGCTTTAGGCCTCCGATATCGTTGAGCCGGCCCTGGTCATACCTCGCTAGATAGTCCCGGGGGGGGGGGGGGGGGGGTTGCTGAAATTATAACTCAAATTAATAGTTCAGGGATGTAAAGTAAAAGTTTGTTTTGGATGGGGTGTTTAATGTGCATGCAACGGTCCTAAGTTTGAAATAAGCGTTCATAGAATCCAATTAATAAGAAGATCGAGTTGCTGCAATTAGTTAGCCAAGTTTGTTAGTTTCATTGTTAATTTAGTTGATCCTTGCCTCTGTCATTTGTATCCAGTATTCTGAAAAGTTACTCACCAATAATAACAGCAATTACATTTGACTAGGGTGTGTAAATAAACCAAATTAACTGAACCATAACCATATCAACCAACAAAACCGAACAAATAAAAAACCGATGGGTCAGGTAATTATCTTTCTAAAAGAGAAAGTAGCTGGTCGATTATGGTATCAATTTTTCCATGCCAACCATCACCGAGCCGAACCGAACCGACATATAGTAAAATCTTTGTCGGGTTGTGGACTTTTCACCATAAAAGGTTGTTTGAATTTATAGGTCATATCGTTTCGGTTGAACGTTTATTTTAATTTATAGATTCATATCGTTTTCTTTGAATATTCAATAATAATCAATATGAATAGTATAGATTATATGTACTTTTTAATGGTATAGTAATATACAAATATCTAGAAATATACTAGCAATTTATTAAAAAAATTCAAACCCAAACTTTTAGACCCGAATGCACAATTTTATTGTTTTGTGCTGTTTTTAGCTAGGCCAAATTTCATGGTTAACCGACCTATAACCACCTAATATCACTTTCATAACCGATCAACCAAAACTGCCATAACCGATTAGTTATGGTTATGCATAACCATTAACCGATGTCTCGGTTATGGTCATGGCTTTGAGCCAAAACCAACCCAAACTGTCCTAAGTACACAACTACATTGACAACATTGTAATCCAATAAGTTGCGTGTGCATGTGCGTGGGGATCAAGAAAGACAACTAGAATCAAGAAAGAAAGATGCCAAATCCTTTGGCTGTAATCCAACAAGGTGTCCATGAAAACTTGTTTTCAAGAAATGTTGAGGTTCATACAGCTAAAGAAGCCTGGGAGACCCTCAGGTTTGAATACCATGGAGATACACAAGTTCAGGATGTGAAGTTACATGGAGATACCAATGCGTTTTGGGTGCATATTGCTGTGGAGTACATGAAAGCTCCATAGTTAAGTGTGCTCGAGTGACAACAATTCCATGATGGTGACCACATGGGAAGTTTCACTCAGGCAACCGAAAACAAATCCATGAGCTTCTAGTGGGCAAAGTGGAAAATATTGGATGATATTAGAGGCGGAGTGTTACATAATGGTATCAAAGCCACTCTTCTACCATCCGGGATGGTGGGGAAAACCTCATCGAGGGACGACGAGTCCCTGAGGGGGGTGATTGTTACACCCCAGGCATTTCCCACATCGTCCGTGGACCGAAGATATCTTGGTTCATAAGTGATGTTCTGCCTCTTAATCACCAATGCATTTTGGGCGCATAAGGCTGTGGAGCACATGAAAACTCCATAGTTAAGCGTGCTCGAGTGACATCAATTCCATGATGTGTGACCCCCTAGGAAGTTTTCACTCGGGCAACCGAAAATAAATCCGTGAGCTTCTAGTGGGCAAAGTAGGGTGTTACAGATTAGAAAAGACTACTATCATCATGTACTGAGGAGTCAAACTGCATCTCTAGAGGTGGGAGCTTATTGGAGAAGACTACTCTTATTTCACAAAAGAAACTCCACCATCAAGCTAGGAGTGAATTCCTGTACCTTGATGGTGGGTTCCATTCATTCGCATTGTTGTAGAAACTTTACCATCAAGTTAAGGGTGAATTTTTGTACTTTAATGGCTAGTTTCATTTATTTGCATCAATATTAAAACTTCATCACCAAGCTAGGAGTGACTTCCTTTACCTTGGTGACAAGTTTCATTCCCTATTGATTTTCAATTCTCTTCAAAGTTTTGAACCTTACTTGTGATAGGGGACACATGCAATCTAGAAGGGTGGATGTCTATACACTGGGTTTTCTGGCACAGACAAGCTAACGCATAAATCCGAATTAATCGACGGATCTGTTATGTTTATCTTGGATTCCTAGAGTGAGTGTCCGCTTATAGGCTAAAGCATGTCTTCTTCAATAACCATTGAGTTCAATTCTTTTGAAAAGTCAACGTTCTTGTTGGGCTTTATAGCTAAATAGGGACAATCCAATGTTTTATGCAAATTTTCAATGATACCCTCTTGTTTTCATGATATTTTATCCAATGTTTTATATTTTTGTGTTGATATTTCATATTTATGGTTTAATTACTGCGAATAGTCTGGTTTCTATTGGGTTTTTATAACTCAGTGGAGACAATCCAATGATCTGATTATTTATTTACGCAATTTATTTTACATAGTTTTATTTTAGCCCTTCATATTCGTTCTATGACAAATCTAGAACCCCATAAAATTTATTTTTTCGTAACTGTTATTTTATCCATAAATTAAATTTCCAAGATCATTAGCATATTTCACAATTATTTTCACCTCACAATGATTCACAATCTCCCACATGTCTAATTACTTCCAACATTTTTCCAAACTTCGTAATCCATTTTGCAACATGTTAAATGCCCAAACCTTAACAAATATTTACCTATATGTTTCACAACCTCCTTACCTTCAACATTTCATTGTCTTTTATAAAAAAATCATCTTGCATATCTTTTTTTATCTTCAAATTTACGATTTCACACCACCCAAACTCTTCTATTTGTTGTTCATATCTTAACCTTTGTATAAAGGTACCCGAGTTTGCTATTTTACATCAACCTTTCACCAACAAAATATCTTGTAAATTAAAATCAAGTAAGTTACTTGGAAAAAAAATCCCTCTATTTTCATAAACCTATCCTGCTTAAATGTCAAATATTTGTATGATGTTTAAATTGGGGTAACAAAATATTTTCACTGGATATAGAAACCTAGAAACCATTTATTTATTTAATTTTTCCTTTTAAGTGATTAATCAGGTTTTCTATACAAAATACCGCAACAAAATCATGTCTTTCAAAACAAACACCATGTTTAAAATTACTCAAATCGAATCGCTGCACTACATATTGTATATATACGTCTAATATTTTAATAAACATGACTATTAACAGTCTTCAATTCATTCTACACTTTTTATTTCCCATAAACGTGATATTCATTATTTACAATTTTCAAGAACATGACCATATAATTTTCATAAAATTAATCTTGTTTGATTGCACATAAAAAATTATCCATAACCACAACTACCTATATGTGTACAATTGAACTAACATCTTAATCCCTTTACATATACATTTACACATCTTACAATTATCAACTCAATGACTGGCAAAAGTTATTATACCTACCCAGTAGTTAGACACATTCTAAGTTACACTTATGATATGGTTTCATTTTTGATATGTTAAGTTTCATTACATTTACAGTTGTGATACCAGTCGTTGTAACCCAACGTGTTGTTTTCCCATCCATACTCTTTTCTTTCGATCGTTGTGTTATTTGTGTTTTTCATTGCCATGTTACTTCATCACAATCTCAAATCACATGTTCTACTTATGCTACATTTACAATTTACGAGTTTTTTTATACACTTGCAATTTCAAGTTGCAAGTAGTTTTCATTTGTATACACTATCTTGTGTCATATTTTCCTAAACAATACTTGGTAGGTAACATGAAGGCGAATACGAAAGGGGAAGGACCTCACCATACTGTGTACTTAGAAGCTGTCATAACATAAAATGTTTGTTTTCATACACACATACACCTAGTAGTTTAGTATTCCGAGTGGTTAGAGAAGGACATAACACCCTAATGTAAGGTATAATTGGTGATTGCAGTCCAGAAACGTAATCATGAATTTATAGGTGCATTAACGTGGTGTGAAATTCTATTATGGTTTTTAGTAAACATCTAGTGTCACACCCTCAAATTTCCACACGCGGAGTTCTACCGCGAGGCGTGTGACACACCAGGATCCAAGTCAACGTCACAATAAACGACATCTAAATGTATAAACACACGTGGATAGAAACCATGCATAAGATTTAAAGTCAACATTCGAAAAGTGCGGGAGCATTTAAGTTTACAAAAGGCAAATGTAACAAAAACATAAGTTTTTAAAAGTCAACATCTCAAAACATGCATAAATGATCCTAGATGCGAGTACGACTCCAGTGCGACTCCGTGTGCCTAGATGACAGCTGCTACCTTAGCGACCTGAGAAAACATGCTAAAAACGTCAGTATAAAATACTGGTGAGTTCACAGGTTTTTAAGGAAAATGGTTCACGAGCTTTTGAAAGAACCATCATGTTACTACTGTCTGAGGAAAATACTGTTTGACGTTTAGACTCTGAAACGAATCAATCAACGAACTATCGTCTAACACGACCAACGAACTGCCCAATCATGCCCAACGAACTACCACTCCGTGGTCAACGAACTGTGCATTCACAATTAACGAATTACCGCCACAACGGACAACGAACTATCACAACGTGAGCCACATACATAGAGAGCATAAAGGAGACGTGCAACCAACCCAGCATAATATGATCTTTTACAAAATGAAGTACTAACATGTTTCTCCCCCGAAAACGAAAACAGTAAAGTGTGGGGCCGTGAAACTCACCTTAGGTTGCGTCTTCCGTTAATGAGTAAACCGTTTATGTGATATGATAGTCCCAACTAGTGGCGACCTATCATAATATGTGTGTAAAGTTAGACTAAAAACCCGAAGGCTAACTAGTCCCCGATTGTCCAGATCTTGACTCTGTGTGTTTAAAATGTGTTTGAACGTTAACCGGACATCCCAGACAGACCCGACATCCCGTTGGTGACCCATTACATTAATTAATCAAGTACATAGTGGTAAGATACAAGTTACAAGCATATAACACTTAGTTTGCAACAAAAATCGCATATACAGAGTCGTAAGGTTGAACCGGGAGATTTCTGGGTTTGGTTCGACCCCAAGGGCTTCTGGTTCGACCCATGGTCCCTTGGTTCGACCCTCATGATGTTCATTCAACCCATTCACAAGTTCATTTGACCTAACACATGTTTATATGACCCTAACACATGTTTATGTAACCTTAACGTATGTTAATTCGTCCTTAACACGTGTTCATCTGACCCCAGACTTCCAGATTCGACCTCCAGACACCCAGGTTCGACCCTATGGTGCCACATTCAACCTATTTGAGCCACATTCGACCCCCAGGAGCTACATTCGCCCCCCCAGGAGCCACGTTCGCCCCCCAAGGAGCCACGTTCCCACAAAACCCTACCAATTTTACACCAAAAACATTCCGTTTTATAGGTTACCCCAATGGCAAAAATCATGGAAATGTCACATCATGCATGAAGACTTTACCTAATTAGGAAACTTTCTGAAATCATTCAATAATCAACTCAACATGTTCAGATTATCATGTGTAACAAAACCCCTAACCATTTCATTCATAGTATCATCTTGAATCAAACCCTAAATCTATCAAAAGTTCCCAAAACGAATAACATATCAACATCTAGCAAACAATAACCTAAAATACCCAAATCTCATCATTAATAACAGCTCTAGAACATTCCTATAACATCTATATAGCATCAAATCACCAAGTAACACATAGTGCAACATAAAACATCATCAATACCTCATAAAAACACCACTAACACTTGTTAACTTGTATGAAACTCATGTTTTATGATTAGGTTTTGTTTACAAAGATGTTATGAAGGTTTTTAATTGTGAAAACCATCTTAAAAACAGATCTGGACTCTTGGGGTTTCATAAAAACGAATTAAAATGCTTTCAAAAAGGTTTTAGGATGAAGAACATACCTTAGATCTTTATTTAGAAGATGTTTGTAGGTTAGGTTATGAAAAACAAGATTAAAAACTCCTTCCCCGGTGCTTAATATTGATAGAGAGTGTTTAGAGGCGTTTAGGGTTTGTGAAATGATGAAAAAATGACAAAGTGTGATATTTATACCCAGTCCAGGTTCGCCCCTATCGTGAGGGCGAAGGTGGGTATAAATGGTCGAATGTAGAATTCTGACCAACTGAAGGCCAGGTTCGACCCTCCCCTCATGGGCGAACCAGGCAAGGCATTTTCCAGTTTTGTCGTTTTAAACGCATTTTAAAACATCCTAACACAGAACATGCAATCCTAACCTATGTTAAGCATATGTAATCATGGATAATCATCTAAACAGCATTTTAAACACGTATTTGCATATACTACACCATATACGAATCAATTCATGTTTGTTACTTGATCTAATTCATGTAATTCACCAACAACGGGACTCGTAAACGTGTGCGTGTGTGTTTAACCCAATGATCCTCCAAATCATTGAACCCTGGACAATACGTTCTGTGTTTTGATTCGACTGACCTTACTAATATGTTTAATAAACGTTTTTCGCTAAGGTAGACTTATGTGTTTGAACAAATTAAGTGTTGACCTAAACATGCCGGGTGTCACATCTAGTACGTTTTCAAGGCATCAAATGTGTGGTGGGTTAGCAGCAGTACACCCTATATATAAACACTAATGATGCATCGAAAGTGAGACTGGGAGTCAGACCAGGAACTAACTCTAGTCCACTTGGTAGTTTAAAAAGCCTTTTCATAGTTAATCATTCCAGGTATTTCATTTCATATCTTTGAAACTTAGGATTTTAGCGTTTTTTTAACCTTTATCCCCTCTGGTTATTCCGAGAAAACATAATCCAACTCTCATCATCCAACCTCAGCTTAGGGCTCATGCATATGATTTCCTTGATCCGAATCCATTCAAGGACAATTTACCCAGTTACCTAACGCTCCTTTTCTCCTTTAGACTTAACCACACCCACCATAACTTTTCATTGAGTACTCACAACCCTGTTACACGTTTCCATTAAAGAAATTTTGGGATGACATTTTCAAAAGTAGATTCGTCCCTTTCATCTCATATCAGTTCGCAATTTTAGTTCTTTAATTTCATTGTATTTACATTTCCGGTCCTTGTATTTTTTTCCGATTATTTCATTTAATAAAATTCCGAGAATTTTTGTCAGCATTCAATTCCCTTTATTTTTTACAAAAATATCTATCCGCTTATTTATTTATTTATCCACAATATCAATCTTATGTCAAAACCGCATCGTCTCGAAAATCTTGTTTCGTGAAGTATAAAAATCTTTTGTTTAGAAATATATATTTTATATGATTAAATAAACAATTATTTAATTAAATCCAACTTTATAAATCATTTAATTATTATCAAAATAAACAAAATAATGAATTTTTATAAATTTCAAACTTCGTTTTGTAGTATGTTCATTTTATGAAATTAGTTTTATAATTTATATAGGTTGTAATTAATTAAATAAGTATTTATTTAATTAAATCAGCTGTCATGTATGATTTATTATTTATTATTTATTAAATTAAATAAATTAATGAGTTTATAATTTTTTTTTAGAAATAACTTATGTATTTAAATTATGAAGTTTACTAATCAAATAAAATTATTATATAAAAAAAACCATTCATTACAAACCCATTTTTATACATACATTGCCCATTTATACATAACCCGATAATAACCAAACCTTTTAAGCCCATAAAAGGCCAGCCCAATAGCCAAGAACCCAACCCAAAGCCCCTTTTCCTTGTCCTGTATCCATTTAGCATTCATGGTCGACCTATCACGACTTACCTTACATAACCAAGAAATTAAACGCGTTTTGTCAGCCATCTTTCCAAATAAAACCCACCAAAGACGGAGAAAATCATGTACCTACCATACGCTATAGGGGCCGAAAAAAAATAACCCCTAACTCATTTTTCACTTTGAAGCTTCAAACAATCAGATTCGTGGCATTTTTGTTCGGTTTTTTGCTCGTTTCTTTTTGTGTTCAATTAACCACTTCGTTCCAGGTACATTTCAATTAAATTTGTGTACATGATCCGTAATATTTGTAAAACAAAATATATAAGTTTTTAGGATTAATCAGATTCATTTGGTAGTTTAACTTGAAGGTTTTAGGATTAGGGTTATAGGAAAAAAAGAAAGAAAATGTGAATTTTATATTTAACTTTGCAATTTTATTTAACATGATTGTGCACCTATATTGTAAGACCCTAAAATTTGAAATGATGCTAGAAAAAGATAGTAGGCAAACATGTGTATAAAATAAAGATGACTTAGTCACCAATATTGGATAAATAAGGGTAGTTAGTTAATAACCTAATTTATAACCTAAATGGATAAGTAACAAAATGGGAGGGGCTGAAGTTGAATAATGTTAAATATATGGGCTATGATTAAATAACAATTATTTAATTAAATCCAACTTTATAAATCATTTTATTATTATCAAAATAAACAAAATAATGAATTTTATAAATTTCAAACTTCGTTTTGTAGTATGTTCATTTTATGAAATTAGTTTTATAATTTATATAGTTTGTAATTAATTAAACAAGTATTTATTTAATTAAATCAACTGTCATGTATGATTTATTATTTATTAAATTAAATAAATTAATGAGTTTATAATTTTTTTAGAAATAACTTATGTATTTAAATTATGAAATTTACTAATTAAATAAAATTATTATATAAAAAAACCATGCCTTACAAAACCCATTTTTATACATACATTGCCCATTTATACATAACCCGAAAATAATCAAACCCTTTTAAGCCCATAAAAGGCCAGCCCAATAGCCAAGAACCCAACCCAAAGCCCCTTTTCCTTGTCATGTACCCATTTAGCATTCAGGGTCGACCTATCACGACCTGCCTTACATAACCAAGAAATTAAACGCGTTTTGTCAGCCATCTTTCCAAATAAAACCCACCAAAGACGGAGAAAATCGTGTACCTACCATACGCTATAGGGCCGAAAAAAATAACCCCTAACTCATTTTTCACTTTCAAGCTTCAAACAATCAGATTCGAGGCATTTTTGTTCGGTTTTTTTTGCTCGTTTCTTTTTGTGTTCAATTCACCCACTTCGTTCCAGGTATTTTTCAATTAAACTTGTGTACATGATACGTAATATTTGTAGAACAAAATATATAAGTTTTTAGGATAAATTAATCAGATTCATTTGGTAGTTTAACATGAAGGTTTTAGGATTAGGGTTATAAGAAAAAAAGAAAGAAAATGTGAATTTTACATTTTACTTTGCAATTTTATTTAACGTGATTGTGCACCTATATTGTAAGACCCTAAAATTTGAAATAATGCTAGAAAAAGGTAGTAGGCAAACATGTGTATAAAATAAAGATGACTTAGTCACTAATGTTGGATAAATAAGGGTAAAGTTAGTAACCTAATTTATAACCTAAATGGATAAGTAACAAAAGGGGAGGGGCTGAAGTTGAATAATGTTAAATGTATGGGCTATTAGGGCGAATTGAACAAAACAAACAAACTCTTGGAAAGAGGAGTTCACAATTTTGTAGAAGAGGAGATCACCTCAACTCTAAAAGACTAAAACTCACTAATCAGCCCCAAATCCAAGCTAAAATCGATTTTTAGACTTGTATGTGAAGTAAATTCAAGCCCTTTAGTCATAGTAAACACAAGGTGAGTTATAGGATGCTTCTGGTGGTTGTTTTATATTGCTGAGATTCTTGAATAATGGTAGTAATGAATGATTCTTGATAATCTGGCTTAGAAATTGAAAGTAGTGTGTTTAATTGTGAAAATCTACTAAGTTGCATGTATAAATTTTGTTAATTTAAGGCAAATGTATGAAAATGTGGGTATGTGAAGATGGATTTTCGGAAGGATTCCATGTTTGACTTTTGTAAGTCAAATAAGGCTATAGCTTAATTAAGAAAAAATTGTGTTGTAGTTTTTTTAGTTATAATGTAGGTAGACATTATAATGTTGATGGAAGGGTCATGTTACCATAACTAGGTAAATGAATCTTAATTGAAGTTAATGCACACAAAGTGTATGTTAAAATTTCTAGATGAATAAGTAGAAAAGCACTTTGATTCAATGTTGTGTGGATTGATTGAAAATGGTTATGTAAATGTGAAGTTACTAATAAGATATGGCTAGGTGTGTTAGAAAGTTAAGATGAGTTCATGAGATCATCAATTGTAGATATTAAGACGGAGGGATCAAGCAAGCAAGGAGGCCACGATACGCAAGACAAAGGTAAGTTGGTTTTGACTTAAAAATCAAGCATTGTTATGTGCATAACGTTGTACCTTAGTTTATTGAGTATAATAGTTGGGAATATGTAGAATGGGTGGAATGACCTTAAGGGTCAAATGGTTGGAAAGACCTAAACGGGTCAAATGGTTGGAAAGACCTTAATGGGTCAAAATGGTTGGAATATGTAGAATGGGTAGATTGACCTTAATGGGTCAAATTTATGGGAAAGACCTTAACGGATCAAATGGTTAGAAAGACTTTAATGAGTAAAAAGGAAAGTGTGTAGGACGTCTCATTATTGAGAATGTTAATAATGGAATAGTTATCTTTTAAAAGATATGATGGACTCACTTATTGATTATGTTGTGTGATAGGTGATGTGCCTGGTTTAGTAATTAGAAAAAAAATATTATTTTTGCCGGTGCAAAAAACTTGGTGTTTTAATTCCAAAACATTGGTTTTGTGAAAAAGACTATTTTTTTACTAAACCTTTAAACAAGTTTCAAATTTATAAGTAAACAATAAATACTTAGAAACTAAAACCAACACATAGGCAAAGAACCTAACGTGTATAGTATAGGTTTCTAGGGTAAATACCGAGTATCGTGTTCTAGAGAACACACTTTCCCATACTTAACCTTTCATCACATTAACTAATCGGGTTTTGCAAAAGAAAATAAAACGGAGGTGTTTTAAAAGAAAAATGGTTTTTGAAAACGGTTTTTGGTTTTGAAAATGGAAAAATAAAAATAGTAGGGATAGTAAACATGCACATCTTGGGGACCATCCGTATAAGTAGTCAATTTTAATAATAAAAAAATTATTAAGCTTGATTATCGGTGAGGAGAACAAGGGTGAACGGTCACTTCAGAGTTGGGGATGAGAAAAGAAATAAACAAGGGATGACGTTCTGGCAACTCTATGGGTCACGCACAGGGGAAGTGTACGAGTCCCCATAAAGGTATCTTTGGACTGCTGACTCGTAAGCCGGTCTTCTCATTATTGACAATGCAGTGTTACCTAACTCACACTGTCATGTAGCTTTTTGGAAAGCTTGAGTCCTGCGTTTTAGGTACTTCCCAAACCACCGCCAAGCCACTCGTTTAAGCACTGGGTCCTCTAATTTATCTCCCTAAATTTGTGTGACGAGGGATCCTCTAAGAGGTTAACGGCATTGTACTAACGAGAGCTGGATAAAGTATCCTTTTTAATTTATCTTTTAACAGTGACAACTTAACAATTTATTGATCTAATAAATCTATGTTTGGTTTAGTGATTATGTGACTTAACAAACCTAACCCGTAACCTCCCGAGATGAATGAAGTCCTTAACAAAGGTGGAACATAATCCTAAGGGTGTGCAATCCAAAGATCACTTGTGCACCCGTAGGGAATCCTCCCTTTCCTAAGAAAGTCACCAATACATCTGGTAAGAACCAGAAACATGTCACTCGGATCTGGTCCACTTCAGAAGCCATTGCTTAGAACACAGTTTGGATACTAGATACCCGAAGGATCTGTCTCACTATCGGTTTCCTTGCGTTAGATCTAGCTCGGGTCTACCAGAGAAGCCGTACGAACCCCATGATAGTTAATTTTATTATTTAAGTTAGGGTTGATTTTAAAGGTTTATCAAGTTAATCACTAATTGAACATGTGACAAAGATAAACAAACAATAATTAGTTAAGAAGATAAACACACCGAATAACTAAAAATAAACTACTAATAATAATAAAAGTCTACAAATCGAAATAGATACGGATAATACTAAATGGACACAACCCTAAATGATAATCAACACAAGAACATGGACGCTTCCAACTCATAGACAAGCCTTCCACCTCCTTGATCCTATGTATCCAATATGATCCTCACGACCCTTGATGTTTTATTGCATGTAACTACTCCTACGATTCCATTCTCGGCCAAGAAAATCAAGGTAGGATGATTCCTAACCTTGGTGGGTTGTTTAGGATTGCCCTAAGGCCTCTCACAAGACCCTAAGATCTCTGGAAGAAGGTTGGAAGTCGACTTAAGAAGGCACAAGAAGGAATGCCAAATGATTGAGGTGAGCTTGCTATTTATAGAGCTGCCAAGTGAAGCACGGGCGTGCTTAAGTGTGGTGCACAGTCATGCACCTGCCCCACATACGTCCTGTTGCTGCAGAATCTGTCTTGTCTGTACTTCAGGTCATGCACGGGCGTGCCACTTGAAGAGCACGGGCGTGCTTGCTGACAAAGTTGCTTTTCTTGTCTTCTCAAGTTGGCTGCTTTGTCTTCTAGCATGGGGGATCTCCATACAAGTGAGCATGGGCGTGCTTGGTCAACCCCAGGTTAGTTTTATCATCGTTTAAGCCCCGAGAAGGTCTTTACACATACATGGAACATGCTTTGGGTCTCGTATTCTCAGGAATCTCCGGTTTTAGCTGTTTTTACCCAAAAATTACTTGTTTTTAGGTTGGAGCTCCAATTTTCTGATAAACACAAATAGGAAGAATTAAGTAGCTATAATCATTAATTTAAGCCCAATTTTGCCCTATTATGAGATTACTTGTGCATGTTTTATAGGTTAATGTTTTATTGATTTTCTAGGTTAGACTTTTGAGAGCCACCATTAGAGAGTTAGACATTGGAGCTCTGAAACCGTATGCAATAGAAAACTTTTCGTTCAACTTGTTCATCATTCTTGAATCACATAAACATTTGTTCCCACCATTTGTTTGTGTTTACTTGATATCGTTTTAGTAGATCTAAGGATTTGGGTCTTACAATAACAGGTTAGTAAACCAGGTCAAAAGTGACTTTTTGTGACCATGGATTTTAAAAATGGTCTAGGCGTGTGCCTCAATGCGATTAGGGCTGAAAATGAGTCTGAGGGGGGTGCCTCAGGTTTTTTTTGTATGCGCCTCATGGGACTAAGGCTATAAGAAAAGGTGCGCCTCAGGTGGTTTTTAGGTATGTTTTTTATGTTTTAGACTTTTTGTTACATTCCATGTATTTTATTGTGTATTTTTTATGTTTTTGATGATGAAATTAGTTAGCATTTTATTTTTATAAGATATATAGTTATTTATTTATTTTTTTAATCCGCCTTGGGCTTATGCCTCGTGAGGCGATGGAAAAACGCATTGAGGCTCGTTTCTGTACTTTTAAACCTTGTTTATGACACAGTTTATAATTTTTCTTTTTTACTTGGCATAGTGACATAAATGATTGAACTGTGTTTATATTAAGGAATAAAAAACAATTGAGAATGGTTACTGTATTAACCATGCTTAATTAATACTAATAATAGATACAAACTTCGTTTACAGTAACAACAAAGTCACAAACCTGCAAGCAAGGACCAGAGATTGCTCTTTTTTCCTGAAGTAAAATCTTGCAGCAACATTTTTTTTGCTTTTGGTTATGGTTGTGGTTGTGCTAACATGATCGTTATTTAATGGTTGGAAGAGCTCTTACCAGCTGAACATCGTATCTCAATGTCCCAACTAGCTTGCGAAAGGGACGAGTTGGTAATGGTGGTTACCTTGGAGGTGTGGCCCTCTTTCTCTCTCGCACACGCATGTGCGCGCAACACGTAGCCGTTAAAAAAGATGATTTTTTTACAGTTAAAAGAATTTGATGTGGTGTCACGATGGCGTTGATTGTAGTAAAGATGAAATGGCAATTATGTGGGCAAACATGCCATCCTTCTGTAGTCATTGCAATGTACTTTTAGGACTAAAAGTGGAATGCATCCTTTTCTTTAAACAATTTTGGTTTTAGTTTTTGTTTTTGTAACATGAGAACCTTTGTTGTATACTTGCATAATGCCTTTCAGGGGCGGGAGGGGGCGGCCGACCTCCTCGAATTTTCGCTTAGAAGTTGCGATTATATAGTATTCGTATAGAAATTTTTTGGTATATAAGTTTTCGACCCCCCGAAACTTGTGACTTTCGACCCCGCGGTGACTTCCGACCCCCCGAAGTTTTGGTCAAAATTTGTAACTCCATTTCATGACTTCTAAACAAAAAATTATAGTCAAAATTTGGTTTTAGTTATTAACAAATATTAACTGAACTAAATTAAAAATTGATAATATTACAAAATAAATTGAACCAATATTAACCGATTGGTTAGTAAGGTTGATTGTTTTCAGCTGAGACTAATAACCCAAACAGAACTGAACTATGCACACCTTTAAAAGTGTCTGTGTTTTTGCTGCATCACAAGGGTTCCCAGCTAGTGTGTATGTGTGTGTGTGTGCATAGGCCACCCTCACCCCTGCCCCTACAAACTCATTCTCTCTCTATCTTTCTATCTCTCTTTTTTTTAACAAAACATTTGTCTTATCTAAACATCCTGATGATGAAGATGATAAGAACCTTTCCTCAAATTTTTTAAAATCAATTTATCTTCTCTCTCCCGTCTCTCTCTCTCCCTCCCTTTCTCTCTTGCTTTCCCTCTCCTCCCCCTCTCCTCCCTCCCTCCCTCTCTCTCTCTTCCCTCATCTGATGAAGAGGAACCTTCCCTCATTTTTTTTCAAGATCGATCCGATAGAAACTTTATGGTTCTAGGGGTTGACTGTTCACGTATTTGACGGGGTGTGGTGGTCATTTTTGGGTGGTTGTCTGGCTGAAGAAGACAACGTTAACCCAATCAGTGAGTTTTTTTTATATATTTTTCCGTTGACATGTGAATTAATAATTCCGGTAAACATAATAACTAGATCTGGTGAGGGATTAGAGTAGTCAAGTTTTGTACCACTTTTGCTGGTCCTGATTGGGTCGGAGATCTTGAGGGGAAGAATGTGTAATATTATTTTTATTATATAAAAACAAATAGATCTGAGAAAGAAGTGGTACTTTTACTTGACAGTAGTCAAAAGCTGCTACGATGAGGGAAAGCGTACTGCAGAAACGTTTGACCATGGACTATCATAGAGGTGCTAGTGCAGAGTTTTTTTCTTTTTATTTATTTATTTTATTTTATTTTGGTGTTTGTTTTCTTAGATTTGTGGTTTTGTTTCACCTTGGTGTTTTTGGCCAGAGATGGTGTAGGCGGTGGTGGTTATGGTGTGTTTACACCAATGTAAATGGTTGTGACAGTGGATAGATAGTGATGCTAGTGAGCAAGAATGCATTTTTCAACAAGTTTTGTTTATGCTTAAAGTATGTTCATATTCTTATTTTTAGTTTTTCTGAGTTCTAAACTATTATATCATATGTATATAATAGTTTTCTTAGGTTACCATGATGTAATTAGAGGTATATTGTTCAAAGTTATATTTTTTTTGTTTACTCTATTTATAACTGTATTTGTACAGTGTTTTCTTAGTGTTAGACAAACGTAAATATGAGCCACTTATTTAAATTTTATGGGTTACACTAATGTAAATTACACTTATTTTGCGTCATGTTTTTCTATATTAACATATATATATATGGGTTGGGTTAAAATGAGAACTAGCTTGAGTTGAGAGAACTAAGGTACTCATTTTTTATAACCACACACTTATATATTTTTATAATGTAATGGATTTGTGGTTGTAATTAAATCATAATAAATATTGAATGTAATATTAATTTAGTTACATATGTGTAGTCGTTTTGTTATACTAGTGAAAAAACGTCATAATAATTTTTTATTTTTTCAACTTTTACGTCGGGGTTAGCCATTTTTACATCAGTGTGTGAAAAAAAAAAATTCTAAACTCACATTTTACGTCGGAGTTCTCGCAGTTCTCACAACTCAACCTGGTTCTCATTAGAACCGAATCCTCTGGGAGATAGTTCAATAGAAAACTTATTTTATTGAAAGAACTCGAGAACTCCTAATTAATGCAAAAAAAAATCATAATTCAAAATTAAAGTAAAAAAATAGAAAATTAGTTCAGAGCTTCTCTTTCCCACATCATCTCCGTTTAGAAAAAAAGATTAAAGAAAACTAAAAAAAACGCTACTGCATATGTGTGGTATAACCCAAAACCTAAAACCCCCCTACCCCAACTTACCCACACCCAAAAACCTAATTCAACCTCACCCCACCCCCACCCAAAACTTAAATCGCTTACCCAAAAACATAAACTACCCATCCACGCTCACCAAAAACCTAAACCCACCCCACATTTTGCCTACCAAAAACCTAACCCCCACCCACCACAACCAAAAACCCTAATGCCCCCCCCCCCCCACCCAAAAACCTAAACCCACCCTACCCACCCCAAACCTAAAACTTGCAAAATAAACTAAAAAAACTAACCCAGAAAGTTACAACTAAATTAAAAGCATAACCGGACATGTACTACGCAAGTGCATTATAATTCGCATTTATTTTTATTTTTTTTTTCTGAACAGTGATGACGTGGGAAAGAGAAGCTCTGAACTAATAATTTAGTTTTTGACTTAAATTTTGAGTTTTGATTTCTTTTTTAGTTTAAGTAGGAGTTATCATTTTCTCTCCTTAACTATGACGCAAAGTGGTAATGAATATGACGTGCAAATGTGACTTGTATGGCGCAAGGAGGAAGTGAATAAAAGGTGGTCTAACTTTATGAAATGAAGATTTCAAACTTCGTAATGTGATATGACGACTAGGTTTAAATTATATTGGCCCGGTTTATTTGTAATGGCCCCATACCTAAAACATTTAGACATTTCTCGGAGACGACCCTATAACATACATGTATATATTATTATGAAAGGTTAGTTTGAAATGTATCAAATGGGTAAAAAAAAAAGAATTTCGGGGATCCAAATTCTATATTATGTGTTATTTTGTGGTCGATCAATTACGATTCCTTAGTAAGTATAATTATAATGTGTTTAGTGGTTAAAATAGTAACTGGCCTGACTATAGTGAGATACGAATTGTGCTTAAGCATCAAGGAGGCACAACATACTAGTTCAATGTAAGTAAACTGTTCACTAAAGGAAAATTTTGGTCAATGTAACATGTTGTGTTTATGTTAAACTATATGAGTAATTAGTAATTTTAATTGCTTTCAAACTACATATCTTAGCCATTTGTATTATTTTATTCAGTTCATAAAGTTAAAAATGTGCAAATGTGACTTGTATGGCGCAAAGTGGTAGTGAATAAAGGGTGGTCTAACTTTATGAAATGAAGATTTCAAACTTCGTAATGTGATATGACGACTAGATTTAAAATATATCGGCCTGGTTTATTTGTAGCGGCCCCGTACCCAAAACATTTTAACATTTCTCTCAGACAGCCCTATGATATACATGTATATTTATTATGAAAGGTTTGTTTGAAATGTGTCAAATGGGTACAACAAGAAGTTCGGGGATCCAAATTCTATATTTCGTGTTATTTTTTGGTCAATCAATTATGATACCTTAGTAAGTATAATTATAATGTGTTTAAACGTTAAAATAGTAACTGGCCTAACTATAGTTAGATGCGGATTGTGCTTAAGCATCATAGTAGGCACCACATACTAGTTTCATGTGAGTAAACTGTCCATTAAAGGAAAAATTTGGTCAATGTAACATGTTGTGTTTATATTAAACTATATAAGTATTTAGTAATTTGAATTGATTTCAAACTACATATCATAGCCATTTGTATTATTTATTCATTTCATAACATTGAAAACGTGCAAATGTGACTTGTATGGCGCAAAGTAGTAGTGAATAAAGGGTGGTCTAACTTTATGAAACGAAGATTTCAAACTTCGTAATGTGATATGACGACTAGGTTTAAAATATATCGGCCTGGTTTATTTGTAGCGGCCCCGTGCCCATAACATTTTAACATTTCTTCGAGACAGCCTTTTGATATACATGTATATATTATTATGAAAGGTTTGTTTGAAATGTGTCAAATGGGTAAAACAAGAAATTTGGGGATCCAAATTCTATATTACGTGTTATTTTCTAGACAATCAATTACGATAACTTAGTAAGTATAATTATAATGTGTTTAGTAGTTAAAATACTAACTGGCCTAATTATAGTTAGATACAGATTGTGCTTAAGCATAATAGTTGGCACTACATACTAGTTCCGTGTAAGTAAACTGTCCATTAAAGGAAAATTTTGGTTAATATAACATGTTGTGTTTATGTTAAACTATATGAATATTAGTAATTTGAATTGATTTCAAACTACATATCTTAACCATTTTTATTATTTATTCAGTTCATAACGGTAAAAACGTGCAAATTTGACTTGTGTGGCGCAAAGTGGTATTGAATACAAGGTGGTCTAACTTTATATATGAAATGTAGATTTCAAAACGTCGTAATGTGATATGAAGACTAGGTTTAACTTATATCGGCCCATTTTATTTGTAGTGTCCCGATGCCAAAATATTTTGACATTTCTCGTAGACAGCCCTATGATATACATGTATACATTATTATGAAAGGTATGTTTGAAATGTGTCAAATAGGTAAAAACAAGAAGTTCGGGGATCCAAATTCTATATTTCGTGTTATTTTTGGTCAATCAGTTACGATACCGTAGTAAGTATAATTATAATGTGTTTAAATGTTATGATACTAATTGGCATGACTATAGTTAGATACGGATTGTGCTTAAGTATCATAGTAGGCACTACATACTAATTCCATGTAAGTAAACTGTCCATTAAAGGAAAAATTTGGTCAATGTAACATGTTGTGTTTATGTTAAACTATATGAGTATTTAGTAATTTGAATTGGTTTCAAACTAAATATCTTAGCCATTTGTATTATTTATTCAGTTCATAACGTTAAAAATGTGCAAATGTGACTTGTATAGCGCAAAGTGGTATTGAATAAAAGGTGGTCTAACTTTATGAAATGAAGATTTAAACTTTTTATGTGATATGACGACTAGGTTTTAAATTATATCGGCCCCGATTTATTTGTAGTGGCCCCATGCCCAAAACATTTTGACATTTCTCGAAGATGGCCCTATGATATACATGTATATATTATTATGAAATGTTTGTTTGAAATGTGTCAAATTGGTAAAACAAGAAGTTCGTGGATCCAAATTCTATATTACGAGTTATATTGTGGTCAATCAATTACGATAGCTTAATATGTATAATTATAATGTGTTTAAAGGTTAAAATACTAACTGGCCTAACTATAGTTAGATACGGATTATGCTTAAGCATCATACTAGGCACTACTAGTTCCATGTAAGTAAACTGTCCATTCAAGGAAAACTTTGGTCAATGTAACATGTTCTATTTATGTTAAACTATATGAGTATTTAGTAATTTGAATTGATTTCAAACTATATGTCTTAGCCATTTGTATTATTTATTCAGTTCATAACGTTAAAAACGTGCAAATGTGACTTGCATGGCGCAAAGTGGTAGTTAATAAAAGGTCGTCTAACTTTGTGAAATGAAGATTTCAAACTTCGTAATGTGATATGACGACTAGGTTTGAATTATATTGGCCCGGTTTATTTGTGGTGGCCCCATGCCCTTGACATTTTGACATTTCTCGGAGACGGCCCTATAATATACATGTATATATTATTATGAAAGGTTGTTTGAAATGTGTCAAATGGTAAAACAAGAAGTTTGTGATCCAAATTCTGTATTACGTGTTATTTTGTGGTCAATCAATTACGATACCTTAGTAATTATAATTATAATATCTTTAAAGGTTAAAATACTAACTGGCCTCACAATAGTTAGATACGGATTGTGCTTAAGCATTATAGTAGGCTCTATATACTAGTTCCATGTAAGTTAACTATGCATTAAAGGAAAAATTTGGTCAATTTAACATGTTGTGTTTATGTTAAACTATCCGAGTATTTAGTAGTTTGAGTTGATTTCAAACTACATATCTTAGCCATTTGTATTATTTATTCGGTTCATAACGTTGAAAACATACAAATGTGACTTGTATAGCTTAAAGTGGTAGTGAATAAAAGGTGGTCTAACTTTGTGAAATGAAGATTTCAAACTTCGTAATGTGGTCGAAGGCATAAATGTTCATTATTGACATGGTTAGCTTCATACTATCGTGTTATAAACTTATCTTGTGCAAATTAAGCCAATAACTAAATGAGGATTGGACATCTAATGACTAGTAGGGAAAGTTTTAAATGAGGGTCCAAGTCTACAAAGAAACCAGTGAGATTTGGGCATTTCAGCTAGTGTGTCGTTAGCATTTAGATTTGAAGTTTCGACCAAATTTAGAGAGAAGAGTACCCTTCTAAATTTGGCTCAAGAGTCGCAAAGACTTTGACTATGTTCCATTTGGATCATGGCTGTAAGCATCCACGAGAGAAGAGTTTGTTACATAGCATTACATTACGTTTATCACTATAATAGTTACCTCTAAAAGGGGTAGGCTAAATACACTCCCATTTTTTACTTTTGATACACCTTTCCAAAAACAATAGGGAGAATTGCACGTTTTGTCCTTTATATTTTCCTCAAATTGCGTCGTTTGTTCTTTATCTTTCAAACTTACACTATGTGTCCGTTATATGAAACTTTTTCACACCACAAGTCCTTTACACAAACCCCATTCAATATCTTGGTTACCTTCTCTAACTCCATCCATTATCTTCGTTATCTTTAATTATATTTTATTCATTTAGTTGTTCTAATGATTATTTAAAATACATTTACAACTTCAAAAATTCTATAAATTTTACAAAAGCTTATTTACATCCCGAATTTCATTATTTGTATTTTTTTACTTTTGAAAAATATGTTTTTAATTATATATAATATATGCTTTTTTTAATTCATTATAAATCCGATATGAGTGATTCAAAAGCCAAAATTTTTATGTGAATTTTCTATCATATACTGATGTATAATCAAAATTATTACCATTTACCCATCTAATGATGTATAAAGTTGAAAAATAAATTTTTTAAGTATTTTTTTTTCATTTAATATAAGATAGATTTGTTTTGCTTAATAATGAATAATTTGATTTAAAATGCTTAAAAAATATTAAAATATAGTATTTTCTGAAATAATAGTTTTTACAAGGACTAAATATGATAGAAATTCTTTCATAAAAAATGGGCTTTTGAACCACTCAAATCAGATTTATAATGAATTAATTAAGAATTATACAAGAAAATATATTAAGTGTATTAAAAAACATTTTTGCAACATTAAAAATACAAATAATGAAATTTGGGATGTAACTAAGTAAGCTTCTGTTAAATTTATAGATTTTTTGAAGGTGTAAATGTATTTAAATAATTATTAGAACCATTAATTGAATAATATATAATATAATGATAACCAACATATTGGATAGGATTTGAGAAGATAACCAAAATATTGGATGTGATTAGTTTAAAGGACTTGATGTGTTCAAAATAAATGACACCCGATGTAATTTTTAAAGATAAAGGACACAATGTAAAATTTGAGGTGAACATAAAGGATAAAAACGTGTAATTCCCCAAAAAAAATAGTTTAAAACATTTCAAATTACACACTTTTATAAAAAGTTTATATATATATCCCTCCTTGCTATAGATCAATACCATTAGCCGTTCTTGATACGTAAAAAAAAAAAAAAAAAAGCTTTCACCTCAAAAGCCTTAGTTTTCTTTTCGTCTTTTGTGATCTTACAAGAATAACAGGTCCCGTGGCCAATTCCTGGTTTATCAATTTGCAAAGAAAAGAAAGCACCTTTTTGGGGCCGGTAATTGAAATAAAAATATAGTATCATCATAATCCACCTTTAACAAAAACAACCAAAATCAACACTAAAATACATTAGTCTTGGAAATAATAAGATCAGAAGTTGAATGAGAAATCAGATTACGATTATAAATGAGTTTTAGGGAAGTGGTCGGATAAACCCTTAAACTAATTAGGCTTGTTTTCAAATGCAAGTTTTAAATGATTAGAAAATGTAAAGTTTGATGGTATTAATTTAAAAACTTACGAGTTTTCGAAAACGTTACTACTAAAATGAAAGTTAGGTTGCCACTAAAACTTAATAAACGTTACTAGTAAATAAAATTATACGTTACCACTTTACGTTACTCAGAAAAATATATATTGAACTCAACTAATAATAACCCAAAAAAAATTAACTAATCTAATTATAATACAATTAAACAAGCCCGCCTCATTAACCCAAGTCCAACAAGCCCACCCCACCCCCCTTTAACTCAAGTCCAACAAGCCCACCCCACCCCCTTTGGTCATGTGTCTTATAATTTGTGGAGGCTTTTGTTAATTGAATTGCTGATGTGTTTTTGAGAATTAATTTGATTGTTGAATTGCTCAGTGAACTTTAAAACTTAACAAGTCTATGTGTTTTAGAAATTTAGTAATTATAAATTGGGTTGGATGTTATAATTGACTAGTGAGAAACCCGCGCATTGCGGCGGGATCATTACACTGAACAAAAAAGTAGATAAAAAACATTGAATCACGAACACGCATGGTGGCAAGTTTACTTCCCATTTTAAAAAAAAAGTTAAAAATTATCATAGAAAAAGCTAAGTAAGTCGAAACCGTAACAAATCCACAAAAAAAATGAAAATAACAAACTAAAAAAAACTGTAATGTCTTGTTTGCCTTTGCTTAGATGACTTGTACATTATCACACTCAACTCTGTTTTAAACGAAGCTTACATTGAAGCGTATATAAAAATAGAACCAATAAAGAAACTTCTCATTTTTCTTTCTTCTAAACACAACATAATATTCTAAAAAAAAGGTTGACCTATGTCATATAAAAGGATTTAAAGAAAAATATAAAAGCACGTTAGTCTATGAATAGTGCAACTTTACGTTGTTTAGTAGGGTAAGCTCTAATTGTGTCAAATTATTCAAAGTTTTATAAAATATCTAATTATATATAAAAGATTATAACAAAACATGTAGCATTATAAATTGTTTTTTATACTTTTTTTATTTCATATGCTCAAAGTAATTGTAGAAATAAATGTCATGAACTATCATAAACATCTAATGACTCTTGAATTCATTTAGATTAAATATGGTGTTTTAAAGACCAATTTGCCTCCAAAATGTAGTTATTATGTGCAGTGTATGTTTTACCATAAGCAAATTATCTTTGCCCCCAGTTTGCCCGCGTGATGTGGTGGGTGTCGCCGAGTCTCTTTTAGAAAATGTTTTTTCTAACTTTATCTGTTTTAAACACTTAATATATTTCGGTACCACCACCACTACTATATCTAAATAAGATGATACTACATTTAAATAATATTTACTTATAAAAATTATTAATATTATCATTTACAAGTTACAACTAATTAATATTACTAATGAATTAATTATACAAGACTAATGTAAAGTCTCTGATATTACTATGGTTAATTAACTATAATGTGGTATAATTAAAGACAAGTTTAAAAGATAAATTTGCCCCAAAAAAGTAGTTAAGACGTGCATTATGTATTGTATGATAAGCAAATATACTTGTACTTTTTATTTTTTAAGATGTCCTTGTCAGTTGCTTTATAATATAGTATAGAGTATAGATTATATTGTTTTTGATTAATGGTCCAGTAAATGCATATGGGTATGTTGTGGGTAAATCTCTGTTTTTATTAGCTGGTTATAATGTTTATAATATATGCATACCAAGTGTTTGATGAAATATTCGCCTTAGTTTTTCACTTTTCTCCTCTAATTTTAATCATATTTTGTCGAAGTACCTTGGTTGAAATTTTTCTTGATTGTTTGTAGGTTGAGTTGAACATGGTGAAGATTCATGATCACAAAGGATAAAAAGACATGTTTGAAGTTAGAACTGTTGAATGCACTTCAGGTTTAAAAACTCTCTTAAAGCTTTACTATACTATCTTTTTTGCTTCTATTTTTGTATTCTTTCCTCCATAATTTAGTTAGGCTGATTTGGCATTTACACTTATAAAAGACTGTGACATAGTTTGGCTAGTATAAGTTAATTATACCATGGTGTATAACTTGTCAATTTTGGGCTGAAATAACCAACAAAATATATTATGTTTGATCGATTTAGTAATGCACTCCAGCTGTTTGATAAAATGCCCCAGTGAAATGTATGTTGTATAACCTTAAAGCTTTTTGTACGACATTCTATTGTACAAATAAGGGCAGAGTACATGAGGCGTGCGTGTCAGCTCAAATTTTACCACGAAGCGCTCCTTAGTTGCGCTTCATGTACGTCGTGCGCTTCAAGTCACATAAGGTGATGCCCTTTACGTCTTGCGCCTGAGACGCGCCTTTTTAAAACCAAGATACGGTAAAAAAAATTGAACGTTACTCTTAAAAAAATTTCTAGATTCGCAACTCTATGCGTATGTGAAGTTAGCATTGAATTGAGGTAAACACGCATTTAATGTTATCTAGCTTCCTTGATTTGACTAAACACTAAACACGCATAGAAGTTAGCAATATGTATTTAGTATTTACGAAGGCGATTTCTGACCTTTGAAAGGCTCACGTTCCTCACCAAATAATGGTCCAATCATTTGCTATCCCACCATCATTTTTGCCCAAGAGTATGTGTATGGATACATGATGTTACGTACAATCATGCACTAAGCTTATTGAGGGAAGAATGTGTCCCCGTCTCCATCGACTTTTGGCATAGTGTAAATTTTTTTGGTTTTATCTAAAAAATTTGTATATTATGAGTCCGGCCCTCTCTGATTTGAAATAAAAATTAGGTCTCGTGATTTTCGCCCCTCACCATACAAAAGTTCAAACTTCACGTCCCTGCGTATAATAAATAGATTTTGTGTTTTAATCTTATCTTTATCTCATGTGCTATAAAACGTGCAAAAAGAGAGCATCTAAAATTCACGCACTGCATGATGAAGAAACTCATGCTGTTTTCATACCCTTTCCAGCACAAGGCCATATTAATCCCATGCTAATGTTTGCTAAAATCCTTTATTCCAAAGGCTTCCATATAACCTTCGTCAACACCGAATTCAATCACCAACGCCTCCTTAAATCACAAGGCTCGGACACACTCAACAATTACTCGTCCTTTCGATTCGAGACCATTCCTGACGGCCTTCCACCACCTAAAAACGTAGATGTGACACAAGATATCCCGTCCTTATGCAAGTCCACCAGTGAAACTTGTCTAGAACCTTTCAAGACGCTTCTCATGAAACTCAACGATAGCGAAACTACACCACCAGTAAGTTGTATAGTTTCGGACGGTGTGATGAGCTTCACACTTGATGCGGCACATGAGTTGGGCATACCTGAAGTTTTGTTTTGGACGTGTGGTGCTTGTGGCTTGTTGGCTTATGCTCACTATAATACCCTCAGACAAAATGGTTTCTTTCCACTAAAAGGTATCGTTTATGCAATACATTGAAGTGAAAAATCATTACTAGGGAGGGAAATGGATTGAGTTTGGGACGATGGAGTTTAGATAATCTCAACCCAAACCCGCTTAGAAGAGCTTGTCTCGAACCCTTCGGGCTTTTATCGGGTAGATACCCATCGACCATCAGGTATATATGCACATGGGTTTCGGTTAAACCTGTTAATTTAAAAAATTACCGATCAGGTAATATACAACCTAAAACCTGTCGAAAATCTATCAACAATACTAATTAATTACATTGAACATTCCTAAAGGTGAGAAACGTCAAATATAAGAAATTCATAAGCCATTAAGAGCATTCACATTCCCTCCACCAAATCTCATCCATCAAATTACACTAAAAATCACCACTTCACCTCTAAATCTTCTCTTTCCTAATTAAAATAATTAATACTTTTTCATATTTTTATCATTACATTTTTTCTCTCCTCACTCACAACTACTTACAAAAATATTAAAATATATATAGGGGTGAACAGTAGCTTTTCATATTTAGGGTGGAATAGTGTTTCCACCAAATATTTTCTCTCTCCTCCACTCACAACCACTTACACTCACCCATATAATTTGATAGACACACTCACATACATTTGATGGATGGGATGTGAGTGCTCTAAGCCACACGGAATATAATCAGGAAGATTGTAGATTTATGTCTTTAATTAGGCGACTCTTCAGTTATCTTAAAAAAATGGATATATCATACATACCCTAATTTAAAAAAAGTAAAAAAAAATATTTATATTGGGTACCCAATGGGGTAAACGGGTACACTTTATAGGGTAATCGGATTAGGTGAATGGGTATATCACCAAATCCCAAACCCGTCTCAGAACCACGAAAACAACAAAAACCAATCCCAAATCAGCCCTCAGGCCCAATTACTCGACCACAAACCTGTTCCAAATGTGTTAGGTTTCAGGTTTACCTATCGAGTTCGGGTTCCATTTTCATCCTTAAGTAGTGTGGATCTAGACAAAATTTTAAGGGTAACTTAAAAAAAATTCTTACTTTTCATACAATGTAAACAAAAACAAAAAAAAAACACCCACAATAAAAATAAAGTCACCCGAGAAGGGTCGCACTGCCGTAGGGTAGAGAAGGTGGAGAGACGCGAACGCTGAGCAGGGTCGCACTTTCGTAGGGCAGAGAAGGTGGAGACGTGAGCGCCTAGCAGGGAGGTTGTGGCTGGTGGCGGGCTGACAATGGTCGTAGTACAGGGCAGGGTCATCTAATGCTTTTGTCGATTGTACGTTATATTCGATGTTGCTCCTGCATTTGTTTTTTTTTTTTCTAGCGGTTGCAAACGACCCAAGCTACTCATGAGCTGCTCGAGCTAGCTCAAAATGAGTTAAGCTTGAACGGGCTCGAGCCCAAGCTTTGGTTATCGAGCTCGAGCCGGCTCGAGATTCTAAACGAGCACACTGTTTATATAATTTTTAATTTATATATTAAATATATATTTAAATAATTTAAATGATATTTATATAATTATGGAAAAAAACTAAATTTTATATAAAATAACAATTATAAGTAATGAATTTAATTAATAAATATAAATGATTAGGAACCAAACTTGAAAAGGGTACCAACAAGCCGAAATCGAACTTTAGGAACAAAGCTCGAGCTCAATTAAGCTTTCATAAGTTAAACGAGCTCGAGCCTGATTCATAGGCCAATGAGTTATGGACTTCTAGGTGGGAGTTAGGCTTGTGGCTTGGGTTGGATTATTGGGTTGGAGCTTTGGGCTTTGTTGTATATATGAATTGGACTTAGAGAGTTAGAACTTAGTAAAATTTGGGTTGGACTTTTAGAGTTTAGTAAAGTTATTGAGGTTTGAGAGCAGAGCCGGTCTTGATAATTCATTTTAATACAACTTTATATCCATCAAAGGTAAATATTAACCAGTGATTATATAATAAATTCATGATGAATCATGTTAATAGAATCAATGCTTACATATTGTTTAAAGAATATGTTACAAAATTGTTTTATCATAATCTCAAATATTAAGTTGTTATCAAATCGATCTATACTAAAATTCATATATGTCTATATGAACAAAGTCCAACCATGATAAAAATAATGATGTCCTAAATAAATAAGAAGCAAATGCTATATGAACAAAGTCCACCATAGTATCTAAATATTTACTTATTGATGTACTTTAACTTGTTTTGTACATTTTCTAATGGAACACGTGCAATTTTTCAATATCAATATGATATTTATTAGCCCGAGCCGGTATAGGGTGGGCATTGCCCATACCGGCCCGACAAACACCGCCCCCTTTAGCACCGGCACGACATGAGCGGCAAAAGAATGACTTTGGTGCCGGGCCATTTCATTGGTCGATGGCTTTTTCTTTTTTCTTTTTTCTTTTAAGGGAGGGATGCTCCTAACCATACCATTGGACCATCATCTCGTTGATGCTCATACCCCACGCTGACGTGGCAGCTAAGGTGGAGAACCATCATGGATGATGGGCCTCCTCCACACCAAAGGCCTTATATGAAGATCAATATATAGGAATCAACAAAATCCTAGTAAATGAGTTTATGTTATTTCAATACTATAAATCAATATATATAATGCCCTAACATATGTGAGTATTTCAGAATAATTACTAAAGTAAAAAATATTAATAAGTTAATAAAGTAAGATAAATGTTTAAATTTCTAACCATTCTGTACATCTAATAACTTTTAATAGACATAATTAAAATCAAACCATTATTTGGTAAAACAAAAAATATTTATAATCGTGGTTGATATATAATAATTTATAAATTATAAATTATAAATATATTTTGTGATAATGATGAAGAACTACATATATGCTTTCATGATGTGGGTTGAAATCTTTAATGACTTGTTTTGTTAAACTTCTTACTCAATAGTAAAAGATGACTCTTTTTAACAAATAGGTATCTTATACCGAATGTAATCACTATATTTAAATAATAAATATAAATCTCAATTTAACCAAGATTGTATGAATCACGATATGGTTTATGTTTGATAAAATCTGGACAAGAACAACGAATAATAAATCTCAATACAACCCAAGAGTGTATGAATTACATTATGGATTTAGTGGGAAAGAATAAACAAAAACAAAGTAAATTGGATCATGTAGACTTACCTATACGATAATAATACCTGACCTCAAAAGCAAACTCGTGCTGATAACGTTTATAACAACGGCCTACTAGCAACTAACATACAAGATGTGTAGATATAAGAACATGGATTAGAAAGATTTGAGGATGAAGTAACTCATTCTTTTTCTTTTTTTGAAATTAACTCATTCTTATTGATGTGTATAGATGAGATACAAATGACACTATTTATAAGGTTTATACTTTAATACTAAACTAATGGGGAGATGGGAGTTATGTATGTGGAGAGTCACAATAAAGATACATTTGTAACAAAAAAGGTTATTTTAACTAGCAAAGTTTAAGTATTTACAAAAAAAAAAAAAAAGCTTCATGTGTCAAGTTATTATCAACAAGTCTTTTTGGTAAATGTTTATATTTACAAAATGACTCCTAGCCCTCCTACTCAACCTAGTCATCTTCTCCAAAGGTTTGTTGCAACTTCAAAAATTTTCCGATGAACATGTTTTCCATTTTTTTCTTCTTCTTCTAAAAGTTCAAATACTCTTTTTATTTCTAGGAGTAACATAAAATTTATTTGAGGAGTAATGTTTTACAAAGAATTTAAAAAAAAATTCCACTTCATCGTAAAAGTTGAGGGGCCGGTAACGGGTGCTACCCCTCCCATAGTGATAGATCCCACGCTAATTAAAGTGGATCCCTTTATTTACACGTTACAATTGCCATAGTCGATCTTTCGGTGCCTGAGATACTCGAAAAGTGAAAAACTTTATACTAAAATGTCTTTCAAAAGTAAAATTCAGAAATGCATTTCTGATACAATACAATGCGGCAGAAAGCCCTAATTTATAGGGGTGTTAATTGGGTTTAGTTTTCGGTTATCGGGTTATTCGAGTTTGGGGTGGTGCAAATATTACCCGATAACCAACCTAATCTAGTGCAATGGTTATCAGTTATGGGATTAATCGGGTTCGAGTTAAATGGTTATCTGGTTCGAATGTTTGAGTTACATACTTCCAGCCATTTGAGTAGCATATTTCCATACATTCGGGCAGCAATCAGATAAAGTAATAAAGCCATGAATATTTATAAATTGAAACTTATGTATACATCATGAAATAAGCAAATAACTTAAAATATAGATAAATATGTAAACGTTTACAAAGCAATTAGAAAAAGAAGTATTCAAGTACATGAGTATGTTGGACTAAATATACATAACGTTTGTATATTTATCGATAGCCATTATAATCATTTATATAACCATGGATCAATTGCTAATATACTCCAAGCTCATAACCGATATGTCTTTGATGGGCAGACTTATAATTAGTTGGGCCTAACAAAAGTGTCCCCTCGGTATGTATAAATACAAGGAGATTACTAGGGTTGAGGGATGATGCACATAACATAACAAACACCACCAAAAGCTTACGGTTATCTCATCCCCTATCCTTAATCGATTCTTCTCCAAGAATCATTAGCCATCATAACTGCATACCCTAAAGGGAACTCAAACACAGTGACAATCATGTCGACCTCAACGCTTTCAGCATCAGTAGCAGGTCTCACGAATCTTTCAAGTACACGTCTATGTTTTCAATTACATACTAACAAAATCGATCAACATGTGGTATCAGAGCTATGTTGCTCATAATCGATTTTGTTAGTTTTCCATTAGTTCTGGAATCTAAATCGGAAAATGGATTATTAAACCTGAATAATCACAATGATAAGGCTTTCGGCTGGTAAATATTGACATCCGTATCAGGCCGATGAAAAAAAAAATTGTTTCCGGGTCGTTTTTTGTCTCATAACGTGACCGAGATCAATAAATGGTCATTTTTTATGAAAATACATTACCTTGTGTTCAAAGATTATGATTCCAATTGATGGTTATTTTATTATGTTCTTGTGTTCTCAGAAATTTTTGGTTAATTCTTAAGAATACATAATTAAAACCGAAAATTTTAACTTGTTTTGCTTAGATTTTAGGTTTGATTGTTATTAGCTATAATTTAGGATAAAATTAATTCCCTAAAATATGGGAACAACCTAACAAAATCCTAGTCAAACTTAAAAGATAGAATCGGTTCCACATAATCAGCTCATTCCAAAAATATAAGGGTTTTCGGACACATAAAGTTGTTTCCGACCTCATAATTAGTTTCAGAAGAAAAAGGGTTTCCGACTCATAATGGAGTTTCCAAACATAAACTGTTTCAGAAGACACAAGGGTTTCCGGCTCAATAATGTTTATTTCCGAACACAAAGTTTGTTTCCAAAACCATAAGGGTTTCGTTTCCGACCTATAAGGGAGTTTCCGAATCAAAGGTTGTTTTCGGAGTATAAGGGTTTTCGACCCATAAACTTGTTTCCAAAACAGGAGTGTATTTCGAGGCATTTAGAGTTTCCGAACCCATTAGGTGTTTCGAAATCAGGAGGTTGTTTCCATGCACTTAGTGTGTTTCATACCCTTGAGAGGGTTTCGTTTTCATAATAGTGTTTCGACCATAAACTAGTATCTAGACATGAGATTTTTCCGAACCATCATTACTGTTTCCGAACCTAAAGGATGTTTCCGAATTCAACTTTTCTCTGTTTCCGAACTCAAGGTGGTTTCCGGGGTCATTTGGTTTTACCCATAAATCAGTTCTCGGCTTAGGTTCAAACTAGGTTCGCGAATCAAATAGTTCTGGGTATCTTATGTATAACTATTCCAAGAAAAATTATTTTTATTAGAACCTTCGAAAGTCTTTCGAGAACCTTACCATATTCGGAAAACCATTACTCTTCGAAACCCATTATTTTCTCACGGGAATCTTAAATAATTTAAAAGTTTTGACAAAACATAATGTATCATTTTTTCCTCAAAACATTATTTCAAACGTTGCTTAACCCGCAATAACATTTTAAGTGTCACTTTGTCCAAAAGTGATGTGTCACATTAGTTCGCTATCTAAGGTCTCGTTAAGCATTGTAGCTTGGTTCACATAATGTCCATAAAGTTTCACTTCTTCCAAAGGTGATGTATAACAGATTATGTTGTGAACTAGGTGTATTGCATTAAAACTTTGAAAGTCTCACTTCTACCGAAGGTGATGTGTTACAATCATTGTTTGTAAACCTAATACTTAAATAAATAATGTATAGCCAAAGCTAGAAGCATGTTATTTAAGTAGTCTTAATGTGGTGTTACAAGTTATCACAGCTTCATTAGTATAATGGTCTATTCAGTTCTGCTGCCATGGATAATTACTTGCCCCTTAAATCACTATAAATTCTTCATTAACTTATTATCCTAATATTCTCATCTTATTCCACTCTCAGCTCCCAACTGCGGCATCACTCAATAATTGGTGATAACTATGCTGCCTAAAAAGAATCCTTTTACTAACTTTGGCATTACTGGATTTCGATTATGCCTTGAGAGAGAATGCCTCTCCTCCACTTACTGCTTCTAGCACTACTAATGATAAAATAGTGCATGAGAAGTGGGAGAGGTGCAATTGAATGTCTCTCTTGTTTATTAAGAATTCCATCAGTTTGCCTATCAGGGGTTCCATTTCAAATTCTAATATCTCTAAAACTTATCTAGCTTTGGTGGAAGAACAATTCAACGGAACCTCAAAGGCACACACTTCTACTCTCATTTTGAAACTCGTGACAACTAAGTATGATGGAAAGAGCGGTATTCGTGAGCACGTTATGATGATGAACAACATGGCCAACAAACTTAAGGGATTAGACATGGAGATCAGTGACGTTTCCTGGTGCATTTCATCATGACCTCGCTTCTACGACCTATAACGCTTTTAAGATCAACTACTACACACAGAAGGATAAGTGGACTATGCAGGAGTTGATCGCTATGTGCGTGTAAGAGGATGAGCGGATGAAGCTAGAGAAACTGAAAGTTGCTTACCTGGTGACTGCTCATTCGAAGAAAACCCAGAGGAATGATGCAAGTATCTCATCTGGCCCTAAGAACTCCATTACTAAAAGCAAATTCTACTGCAAGTTCTGTAAGAATGAAAGGACATAAGCAAAAGGACTGCTCTGCCTTTAAGGGGTGGCTAACTAAGAAAGGTAATCATCTGTTTATCATACTTGAGTCCTTTAACTTAAATGTTCTATCTAACTCTTGGTGGTTTGACTCTGGTTCTATGGTCCACGTGACCAATTCTCTTCAGGATTCCGTACAATCCAGAAGCCACATCTCATCCTAGATCATTCTAACATCCTCAAACGGGTCAAAAACACATAATATTCACATGACACATCATTCAATCATCAAAACCTGAGGTAAACATCCTAAAACTATCCTAGATCATTAACATAGCAAATACACAAGAATCCCCATGTTTAGATCATAAAAATCCATTTCAAGCTTGTATCTTTTGTTAAAAACCATACAAATGCTTAGATCTTATTTAAAACTGTTTTTCAAATGTTTTCAAAGGTAAAAATCTTTAAATCCAGGTCTGGACCTTTAGGGTTCATAATAACAACTTAACAAGAGCTTAGGATGAATAACACACCTTAGATCTTGCTTGGAAATGATGACTTAAGCTGGGAAATGGTAGATTTAGGGCAAAAACAGGTTTCGGAGGTTAAGGAGGGTGAGTGAGAGCACTTGGGGGTGAGTTAGGGTTGCACAAAATGATGTTTAACAAGACAAAGGTGGTATTTATAGGTGTTTCCAATCGTGCTAGACATTCTGGGCGAATACATGCTGCATGAGGCGACTATGAACCATTGTCGCCCCTTTTCAGGCGACTATGGACCATAGTACCACCCCCTGTGGGCTGATTGGTTTTTTTTACGCGGTTTATTCGTGATTTAAAAACAAATTATTCATATATTCACATAACGAAAGTTATATAATGCTTGTAAAACACTTATTACTCGATAACTAACATGTTTACGTTAATTCACCAACTTCCGGGACTCGAGACTCGCATGTGTGCGTTTTACCCGGTGATCCTTTGAATCACCAATCCT